>PVKE010005086.1:0-60885 GCA_004027555.1 Craseonycteris thonglongyai | reverse complement strand
TCACTTATTTTATCATCTCAATCCATACAGATTTTCAAATATCTTTGTGTTTCTGCAGAATGTGATCCAATTAAATGCCCCAGTTTTGTAATACCAGAATGCAGAGAAGACCAATTCATGTTACAAGTTCAACAGGATGAGCCTTGCTGTTTTGCTCCTCTCTGTGGTGAGTGATCTGTGAGATAATGTCCTAAAAGAAGAGGGAGGATGTAGGGAAAAATCTCTTGTTTGAAGTGAATTTCAAGGAACTGATGCAAATCAGTATTCTTCTGTCATAGGAATTCAACTGCATAAGAACAATAGAAAAAGTCCCCCATTTTATTATTATTATTATTAGTTGTTTATTTTTACTGCTGGATGTATATGTATTTTTAAAGGGTTTTATGAAGATATAGCTAACATATAACATTATATTAACTTCAAGTCCACATCTTATTCAACATTTTTATACCTAAAGAAGTAATTCGCATAAATGTGATAACCATCTGACACTATACAATGCTATCACAATATTATTGACTATATTTCCTCTGCTTTTACTTTACATCCTCATTACTATTTTGCAACTACTAATTTGTACTTCTTAATCCCTTCACCTTTTTCACCCTGAACTTGAACTGTCCTCCCATTTGGCAACCATCAACTTGTTCCCCGCATCTATGCATTTGTTTCTGTTTTGTTTGTTTATTTTGTTCTTTAGATCCCACATATAAGTGAGATCACATGGTATTTGTCTTTCTCTTTTTGACTTATTTCACTTGCACAATATCTTCCAGGTCCATCTATATTTTTGAAAATGGTAAGATTTTATTCTTTTTTTTTATGGCTGAGTAATATTCCATTTCATAAAATTATGTGCTACACCTCCTTTATCCAATCATCTATTGATGGGCACTTAGGTTGCTACTGTATCTTGGCTGTTGTACATAATGATGGATATATCTTTTCAAATTAATGTTTTAGATTTTTTTCAGATGAATACCCAGAAATGTAATTACTGATTCATAAAGTAGTTTTATTTTTAAATTTTTGAGGAACCTCCATACTATTTCCCATAGTTGCTGTGCAAATTTGTAATTTCACCAGCAGTGCACAAGGGTTCCCTTTGTTCCACATCCTTGCCAACACTTGTTAGTTGATTTATTGATGATGGCCACTTGACAGGTGTGAGGTGATATCTCATTGTGGTTTTTGTTTGCATTTCTCTGATGATTAGTGATGACCGTGGTTTCATGTCTTCTTTGGAGAAATGTCTATTCTGGTCTTCTGCCCATTTTAAAAATGAACTGTTAGGTTTTTTTTTTTGGTGTTAAGTTACACGAGTTCTTTATAAATTTTGGATGTTAACTCCTTGTCAGATGTACTATTGGTGAATATCTTCTATTCAGTAGGAAGTCTTTTTGTTTTGTCAATGGTTTCCTCTGCTGTGCAAAAGCTTTTTAGTTTGATGTAGTCCCATTTGTTTATTTTTTCCTTTGTTTCCCTTGTCTGAGGTGACATATCAGAAAAAAAACAACGTTACTATGAGCAATATCAGAGAGTTATTGCTTATGTTTTCCTCTAGGAGTTTTATGGTTTTGTGTCTTCCATTTAATATTTAAACCATTTTGAGTTTACTCTTGTATATGGATTAAGAAGGTGATCTATAATAGTTTCAATTTTTCACACGTATGTCATTTTCCCAATGCTATTTATTGAATAAACTGTCTTCACCCCATTGTATATTTTTGCTTCCTTTGTCTTGATTATATGACCATATAAACATGGATTTATTCCTGGGTTCTCTATGCTATTCTATTGACCTATGTGATAGTTTTTATGCTCAAACTATGTTGTTTTGAATACTATGGCCTAGTAACTTGATATTTGGTAGCATGATACCTCCAACTTTGTTCTTCTTAGTCAAGATTGCTTTGACTAGTTGGTGTCTTTTATGGTTTTATACAAATTTGAGGATTACTTGTTCTAGTTCTGCAAAAAATGCCATTGGTATTTTGATAGGGATGGCATTGAATCTATAGATTGCCTTGGATGGTATGGATAATTGAACTATATTTATACTAATTCTTCCTATCCAAGAACATGGTATATGCTTTCATTTATTTGTATCTTCATTAATTTCTTCAGTGTTTTATAATTTTCTGAGTACAGGTTTTTACTTTTTAAAATTTATTCCTAGGTTTTGTTTTGTTTTGTTTTGTTTTTTTGATGCAATTATTAATGGGATTGTATTTTTAATTTTTCTTTCTAGTAGTCTCTTACTGGTGTATAAAAATAGAACCAATTTATGAATATTAATTTTGTGTCCTGGTACTTTACTGAATTAATTTATCAGTTCTAATAGTTTTGGGGTAGAATCTTTGGGGTCCTCTGTATACAGAGGGTGCCATAAAATGTAGACACATTTTAAGAAAGGAAAAAAAAACTATTAAAATTGTAATACTCAATATATACTGACAATATAAGATGAATACAAGTCACATTTGACTCCTTCAATTACAAGAGATGCTCAAAGTAGTTGCCATCGGTGACCAGGGATTGGACTCTACTTGAGCAACACTTACCACAGTGTCCACTTGTATCACTGTGCATGCCATTTCAATTTACCATGCATCTCAAACTTATCCCAAATGTGTGCAATTGTTATGCATGTTGGAGGTTCTGTTGTATACTCATGCCTCAATTGTCATTCTTCCACAATGTTCTCGAATTTCAAATATTACTTCAAAATGGTCTTGTGCTCCTGGAACAACAACCACACTTCCATAAACTTTCACTGTCTTGCCTTTCACATGGTAATGCTAGCATTCATTTGTTCAATGCCATCTTTTAAGCAAATGTCATTCTACACATTGCTATCATAATTCAATGCAATTTCAAGAAGATAACATCAAATTGATAACATCTCTTAAAATGTATATACATCTTTTTGGTACCCCCAATATACAGTATCATGTCATCTGCAAATAATGACAGTTTCATTTGTTTCTTTCCTATTTAGATGTCTTTTATTTCTTCTTGTATGATTGCTGCGGCTAGTCTTCAATGATGTTGAATAATAGTGCTGAAAGTGAACATCCTTGTCTTGTTCCTGATCATAAGGAGAATAGTTTTAGCTTTTTCCCATTGAGTAAGATATTAGCTATGGGTTTGTTATATATGGTCTTTATTATGTTGAGATATGTTTCCTATATTTCCACTTTGAAACTTTTTTATAAGTGGGTGCTGGATTTTGTCACCTGCTTTTTCCGCATCTATTAGTATGATCGTAACATTTTTATTCTTCATTTAGTTTATTTAGTGCTTAACATTAATTAATTTGTAGATATGGAATTAACTTTGCAAACCAGGAATGACTCCCACTTGATTGTGTTGTATGACCTTTTTACTGTAGTGCTGATTTTGGTTTGCTAATATTTTGTTGAAGATTTTTGCATCTAGGTTCATCAGGGATATTGTCTGGCTTTGGAATTAGTGTAACAGTGGCCTTGTAAAATGGTGTTGGGAACCTACCATACTCTTGAGCTTTTTAGAATAGCTTGAAAAAGATAGGTATAAATTTTTTTTGTATGTTTGGTAAAATTCTCCAATGAAGCCAACTGGTCCAAGAGAAAGTTTAGCATTTTGACCCATTGACTTATGAATTTTTCTTAATTTTCACCCCCAGATTTACCACTTATTTTCCAGAAATCCACCTATTAAAGAATATTTTATAACTCATAGATTTTGCATTGCTTTTTAATGAAAATTAGCATTATTTTAGATTGCTGTGTTACAAATATTTTTTTTTATTACAAATGAACTGTTTAAGCAAGAGACTGGTGAATTGCTGTCTTTATAAGCCACTGGGTTAAATAACTCTTAAAATTATTCCAGTCAGTACTACTTTTTCCCATCAGCAAAGATTATATATGTCAGTCAAAACATAACCAAGATAATTTAATAAAGCTTTCTTTTTTTCTTTAATAAGGCCAGCTCTTAGTTCTTTTTGGAGAAAAATCTAGCCTTGGCTTTCCTTGAAGAACCAAGTCATGTAATGGACTCTGCTATGATATTATAAGACCTCTTTAAAACTTTATTTCCTATATAACATGTGTGAGCTATGATCTTGAAAGAGAATGTTAGAAATAAAGCATATCTGGGAAATGACTGCATATGTAGCTATGTATTTTGTCTAATTAAGTAGACATTTAAAAATAAAGAGTTCTCTAATTTCCATTTTAAGTGAGTTATTACATAAAGGATTTGTGATTAATGTAGGTTTTAGACATAGTTACAAAAATCAAAATATTATTTCTTTTAGTTAAGCTTCAACTTCAAGTTGCAAAGACTTATTAATTCTAGATAGCTTTAGCACAGCCAATTATTGGATGGATTTGGGGATCAAGATTTTATAGATCCAACAGATCAAGCCCTGAGGAGGAGAGAAGCCAGCTGCTCTATCTGTCAGTTACTAATTATTGAGCCAGCAACATGTATTTCTATTCCTGGTGTGCTTCCATTTATGATTCATATGCCATAGTAAGGGATTCTGATTCAACTGATGTGGGTTGTTCCCACACAGAGGCCTGATAAGAGTGAGGCACCTTTATAACAGTAACTCCAAGTCTGCACAAATGGAGCATTTCCTCAAGGTCATTTAGAAAGTTATCAAAGTTGGGAGAGGGATGATGAACAGCTCAAAAGTACAAATACCTACCACATTGTTCATCCCTAAATTGGAGTAGAGCAATGAATTAAGGAAACAAATTAATCAATGATATTTTGATCCTAATAAGCAAAAGTTATTCTGGAATCTTGATGCCTGATATTTCTGGTAAGATGGTGTTCTCAGACACTAAGTTTGGAAAACATAAAGCAATATACTCGGGCAGTATTATTGTTTTTTATGGCCAAATAAGGAGATCTGTTAAAGCCTTATTTTTCTTGTTTCCTTTTTTTTTTTTTTGCTTTAGCATAATACATCATATATTGATTTTATATGCGTATAGTAATCTGAACTAATAATATATATATATTTTTAAGCTCAGCTGTAACTTCTGGCTTTTTGTTTTACCTTTAGTTTGTGAATCTTGCACTGAACCTATCCCACTATGTACTGATGGGGAATTTCTCACTGTGGATCTTAATACCACACACCTGTGTTGTCCTCAGTATTACTGTGGTAAGTACATTTTAATTAACTTAAAATATTTAGATATGTCCAATGTTTAAGAAACCCAGTTCATCTTAGTTATGCTATTATAGTAGACCTCAATTGAATTCTTGCATATAAAATACATGTTAGATATATGTAATGTTTTCATACATCTAAGAATTCTTCTTTTTAAGATTTATGTTTATTGTTTTTGACAGAGAGAGAGAGAGAGTGAGAGAGAGATACAGAGACAGAGACAAAGAGAAGGGGGAGGGCCCAGAAGTCTCCATAGTTGTACATCATTGGTTTTTCCACATATTTTCAGTCCACAGGTGGGTGCAGGGCTGCATAGGGCAGGAACTGGGCCAGGGTCTCAACCTGGTGAGAACCAAACTAGGGGTACTCCCCAGTTCAGCATATGGGTCCGCACTGGCTGGGGCCGGGATTCGATCCTCAGTCCCTGGGGCTGCAAAGTGAGTGCTTAACCCACTGAGCCATCCCGGCTTCCCTAAGAATTCTTCTTGGATAATATTACCTCCCCAAGATGAGCTATGATTTGTCTCATCATCCTAGAATTTCTAGATATCCAGATTCCATACTCTCTTTACTTCCCCTCTCTTCTTTACTCCAGCTATTTCCCAGGGCTCTTCACCTGGAGAGCTCTCCCAGTTATGCTACTGTTTGTCTTATGAATTGTTGCTTGTCCTCACTAACATATGGCCATTGGGCAGTGGGACAGGCAGCACTGGGAAGACCTGGGTTCATGCACTACACTAGCAATGGCAGTGACTAATAATAGGTAGCAAAAAGTAGAAATTACAGGAAGGTAATCTTTACCGATGTAATTTTTCTATTTAGTTTGTGAGCCAAATCTTTGTCCTACACCACTACTCAACTGTGCAGAAGATATGAAGCTTGTGAAAGAAAATGTATCTGGTCAATGTTGTCCAACATGGCATTGTGGTAATTAATCTTCATATTTTAAATTTTTATTATGATATGTTAATGTATTCTGATCAATATAAATATGTTGGTTTTGCCTTTTAGAATGCAGCTGTGAAAGCCTGGTTGTGCCAACTTGTGAAGTGGTAAGAACACATTATTTTGATTGACTTGTCATATAGTTTAATCACATTGTTCTCCCTTTATCTCTCTCATTTCTGAATTCTTCTCAGAGTTAGTAGAATTATCCTTATTAAGATGTACTGAAATAGATTAAAATAATGTACTCTGATATTAGAGAGCAGTAAACACTTATATTTTACTTGAGATAGGATATTTTTTTTCCACTGGTGAATGTGCCTACTAGTCTCATATCTACTTAAGTTCATTGGTCTTATAATGAAGCAAATCATTGAAAAAATATTGTCTCAAGATTGGCCTAGATTGTTGTGGTGGTTTCATGAATGTATATTTAACTCCAAATTTATCCAGTTTTATATGTTAATTATGTATAGCTTTTTGCAGGTCAAATAAGTACATTTATTTGTATTTTATAAAAACATTAATCCAACTGTTACTTTAATGATGAGTTATCATCTTATTTGCATAAAATGTTTAAATAAGTTTTATAAAAATTCTCTTGTTTATTTTGTGTGTGTTGTATACATACTTACAGAAAAAGTAGAATTATGATGTTGTTCTTTTCTCAAATCCTTTATAGTTTACATAATATGTTTAGTACATTGTCTCATTGCATCTTCACAAAGTAAGCATTTTTAGCTCATCTTACAAATAAGGAAATTGAGGTCTAGATAAAGTTAATGATTGACAGAGATCATCAGCATTCAAACCAGGAATTGTTTTGTGTATATGTGTGCTTATGTGCGTGCCTTCATTTTTTCAACTCTTTCTTAATTTTTTCATTTTGCTTACAAAATGTAACTAAGACATAAGTTGACACAGGAACAAAGGCAAGCAGAAAATGTCTTATTTCTATTGGTGGTCTTGCCTCTCTTTAGCTGTGACTCACTTTCCTTACCTGTAATAAAATCTAATAACAATGTCTATGTGATAAAGTAAATTAATATAAATTAGATAGAATTATACATGACACATAGCAAGGGCTATTAATATAATTATTACTACAATACCCCCACAATACACAGAATGTTAACCACAATTCATAGATTATTGTAGAGAGGTTTCTAGGAAAGATGATTATCAAGATTGGAAGAAAATGATAGTGAGGTTAGAAATAATGGGTGAAAAGAGGTGAACTATTTCAGACAGGGGCTAGTATGAACATGAGTAAAAGCACAAATGATTGAGGTAAGATATGCATGTTGAAGGACCAAAACTCTCTCTTTTTTCATGAGAAAGAATTAACTAGAGAAGGAACAATGAGGAAGAGGTCTTTAAGGCAAGGCTGAAGAATTCAGATTTGATTTATTCATGTATTCTTTTTAGTCATTCAACCAACATTTGTTGAAAACCAATTATTTGTGGTCATGGTGCCAGTCCCTTGAAACTGCACAGTCCTATCCTGAGGAGCTCAGTGTAGTTTAATATGATAGTAGATGGAAAGGGTCTTGCATTGGATAGAAATTATAAAAATGGTGTTTGTGGGAGCAGACATTGTTAGACCTGTGTAGATGGATAAAAGAAGTAGAACTTTGGAGGCCAGGAGATCAGCAGGAGACTAGTACAGCCATTCATGAATGAGGACCTTGAGTGTAGTGAGGTCTATATATATAGAAGTTGGTGGTGGTGAGGTTAATTCAGGAGGGAAAAATTGGAAGACTGACTTTTTGTGATGTATTTTATGAGGGAGGGAGGGACAGAGGAAGGGAGGGAGGACTCTAAAAAACTTTTAAGATTACAAGGCTTGCACACTAAGAGTTCAAGACTATTGGATCCTTAGAAAAGCACACTGATGGCCAAAGGATTCTGCTAGTTAGTAACCAGCCTCTTTTGGAGTACTTGTGTTAGCCTGAAAGAAGTAACACAATGTCTTGGGCCATTTCAATAACTGTTAGCACAACAATATAAACTACCCCTTCTTCCTATGGAATTTTGTGCCTCCCATGTTCTGCGTCCTTTGAAGCTTCTTTGGGTAGGAGCCTCTTATGTTCTATTCAGTCTTTAAACTTGGTGTGGTTCTTACCTTGACTCTGCTTCTGTTGGGGTGTGGGGGATGCCTTTACTACTTATCTTGGCCTAACCACCAACCAATCAATCACACCTGTCTGTCCCTTCCTCTTCCTGTTTGGTTTTTCCCTTTTACTAAGTCAGTTTCTACCATTCTCCACTTAATCTTTCCCAGTATTCTTTTCCCTTCCCAACATTTGTGTTAGATGCTTGTCCATGTAGTTCATTACAGCTCAGCTTTCAATGTCTGAGTAAAACTTTTTAAAATAAGATTTATTTTATTAGTTGAGAGAAGGCGAGAGAGAGAGAGAGAGAGAGAGAAGGATATAAGGGGAGAGGGCCCAGAGCAGCCTCCACAGTTGCACATCACCAGCTGTGACATGGTTTCATTTCACATAGGTGGATGTGGGGCTGCAAAGGGCAAAAAGCAAATTGGGATCCTCCCACATGAGAGGTGAGAATTCTCACTGCCAAGCCATCCCAACAGCTACCAGCTGCACTGCAGTTCAGCATATGGGGTTGCACAGGGCAGGGCCAGGAATCGAACCCAGGACCTGGCAATTTCTAGGCAAGGGCTCAAAACTGCTGAGCCATCCTGACATTCCGTGAATCAAATTTTGAGATTGCTCAATGTTGCAAGTATTTATTGAGTGCCTATTATTTAGCATCAGTCTGAGCACGTGCAATATAAGTAATAGCTTCAATAGCTTTGAAGATTGTATGTGAATAAATCTAACCATCATACATAATATTTTAATTTTAATATTGATGGTTCTACACAGGTGTTTACCTGATCCATTGGTCTTTAGTATTCAGTCTGAATAATAGCTAAGTATTTGTGCCTAAGATGATATATATATATATTTTTTTTTCTTTTATTTCCTGGACAGCCTATATATGAACTATCCAGAAAGTATCCAGCCATGTAACTGTTCTTGTCATATTGATAATGGCTATATTTTTTACAGACAGCTAGCTGTAAAAAATACAGCCATTGTCAATATGACAAGCATTTATGGATATATATACATATATGTGTGCGTATATGGGTGTGTACACACACACACACACATATCCATAAATGCTTTTTTTTTTTTCATATTATATGGCTGGATACTTTCTGGACAACCTATATATAGAAATATAGCTTATATTAAGACTTTTTTCCTTAAACATTATATTAGATTTTCACATAAAAAACAGATGTATTTCAAACTAAAGAGTCATGTTAAATCTTTGTAGTATTTCTTTTTTTTGTAACTAATTTATTGAAATATAACTTGCATTACTAACAACTCAGGCATTTAAAGTATACACTTCAGTGGTTCTTAGTATATTCATAGAGTTGTGCAACCATCAACACAATTTTAGAACAATTTATACCTCAAAAGAAACTAGGGGATGTCGGGATGGCTCAGCAGGTTGAGCACTTGCTTTGCAGCCCTGGCCCATATGGACTCATATGCTGAACTGGGTTGTGCCCCCAGTTCCGTTCTTGCGGGGGCAAACTTCCCATGTGGGAGGTCTCTGGCTCATGGGGGAACGCCTGCCATGGGAGAGGCCCCTGGCTCGGTTCCTGCTCTGCGCAGCCCCGCGCCCACCTGTTTGGAATGAAACCATGTTGAAAACTAATGATGTACAACTATTGAGACTGTTCTGAGCCCTTTCACTTCTCTTTCTCTCTCTCTCTCTGTCTCTCTGTCTCTCTGTCAAAAACAAACAAAAAACTATTAAATAAAAAGAAACTCTATCTATTAACGGTCCATTCCTCATTTTCCTGCAAACTCCCCAGTGATAGGAAATCACTCATCGACCTCTTACGTGTAGATTTGCCTATCCTAGGTATTTTATATAAATGGAATCATATATTATGTGGTCTTCTGTAATTCCTTTGACTTAGTATACAGTTTTCAAGGCTCACTTTTGTTGTACCATGTGTCAGCACTTCATTTGTTTTACTGTAAAGTAATATTGCATTGCATGGATGTACTTAGACATTAATTCAGATAAAGGTATACAATGGCCAGTACCATGGAAAGATCCTTTAACTGACATTATTAGCTATCAGTTAAATGCAAATCAAAATTACAGCTACATACCACTTCATACCAACTAAAAAGATGAATATTAATATACATTTGGGATGTGGAGAAATTGGAACCCTTATATGATGCTGATGAGATTGTAAAATGATGCAGCTGCTTTGGAAAATAGCCTGGTAGTTACTCAAATGTTTCAATATAGAGTTATCATATGACTTAGCAATTCCAAGCCTTGGCATATATACCCATGAGAAATGAAAATGCACACATATGTCCACAAAAAACTCATACATGAATGTTCATAGAAAACTATTTATAAGAGCCAAGAAGTGCAAAAAACTTAAAATGATTTTGCTACCATCTGCAAAGTAGAGGCATGCTTGCTTGAGACTAAAACAAATGCCATCGTATTTGATGTAATGTTAAATATTGGTAGAAAAATAACAAGATAGTTCCTCTAGGCAAAATTGGGTATTTATAAGAATAAAAGTGTAACTAAATATGTGAATAAAATCTCAAAGGAAATAAGTGAGAAGGAAAGAATAAAAGATTTAAGCCTAAAGTTGAGAATGCACAATGGGCATTGTGTATTTAACTATTAAAATGCAAGTGGGTAGGTGACTTAAAAGCATTAGTGTGAACCCAATCCCGCCTGATTCAATCTTTTGGAGTAGCTAATGCAGCAAAAAAATTTACTATTGCTTTTAACTGTATTTCTAAAATTTTATTTCTAATATCTTTGGAAATGTGTCATGTCTAACAGTCGTTAAACTTCCGATGAGTTAATGTTTATGCAACTACTTTGCAACATGTAAAGCACTATCAAAAGTAAGATATTATTAGGTTATAGGGAAAAGTGCCTTTTACATGTTGGTATGAGTTTATTTGAATCATTTCTTGTGTCAGGAATCAAATTCATTTTAAATCTGGTATGGCATGAAAATTAAATGCACCCCGGAAACGTTCATGTTTAAAATATGATTCTTGAAACTTTAAGCTTAGTCCTACATTTAAGAAGAATCCATACCATTTGTAATGTGGGAAAGCTTGAGGTTTGGTCATGACAACAATTTACTGACAGCTAATGGTTATACAGTGCTTTCTGTGTGTCATTCCTATTATTGACTCTTCACATACCAGTATATCAACGCTTTTAGCTCACTCAACAATCCCAACAGGCAGGCACAAAGTAACCTGCTCCACATCACACAGCTAGTAAGTAGCAGAGCAGGATGAGCGCGTTGGAGTCTTGTTCCCATGCATGTACTATTAGTAATCACTACAGTATAGTTTTCTGTTCCTGCCTTATATGCTTAAGTAGCCTCTCTCAGACACAGACCTCAGAGCCCTGGACCACATTGATAGAACAGATTAAGAACATTTCCACCAAACAAACTTTCCAGGATTAGCAAGCATGCTCTTATTTCCATTTGACCAGTAGAAACTCAGAATCAAACGATATTTCAAAGTTAGGACAGAACATAAAGATCATCTTATCCACTCTCACTCATTTACTAGATAAAGGAATGAAAGTTTAGAGAGATTAAGTGATCCACGATCATATAGTTTATTATGAAATTTTTTCCATGAGGTATGTATGAATTGACCACTGGGTTAATCCAAGTCTGTTCGTTATCAAATATTTAAGCAACCACTACATGTTTGGCTATGTGGAAGGGAACTTATTAGATATCATATTGTGTAGTATTTTACAATTGTCATATAATAAGCCATATGATAAGCCATATAATAACAATAGTAACAACAATAACAATAATAATAACAACACTACCTTTCTAATAGGGAGAATTTACTACAGTAGACCTCAACTTTCAGAGTGACTGTGGATGTGTACGGTATCTCTGTGGTAACTATGTTTTCTGTAACTTTTAAATGGTAATGAATATTATTTGTATCTGTTGTTTACTATTAACAAATTTTAAAATTATTTTCCTTGAGATATATTACACATTTAAAACCATTTTTTAGTTTTTGAGTATGAAAATTTAATTACTATTATTTTTTGGTTCCCTCTTTTGTAATAATATTTCTAAATGCTCTGAGAAATTTGATAATAGGATAGAAAAATGCAAACAATTTTTTCAGCAGCTTCACAGTATTTAAAGTTGATGCTAGGATTTATATATATATATATTTAACTTAAAAAATACACATCTAGAAGTGAGAATTTTTGCTCACTGCTTTATTCCCATTGATGTTAACACAGCAGGGACTTAATTTTTCTATGAAATAACACATTTTAATATTAAGTATTAGTAGGTTAGTAGAAAATAAAATTGCTATTCACCAGCTTAAACTTTTCACGCGTGAGGAAGTTTAAGTTCAGTGTTGGTGAGGCACAGTTTAGCTGATTTCTTCATCATTAGTCTAGCCTACCCTAATATGCCACTTTTAAAGATATGACAACCTATTATATCAGCTGTCTTCTTCATGAAGTATGACTTCTATCACTATTTATTTTGCAACCCAATAAAACTAAAAATTTCCTTAGAAAATACCAATTAAAAACTATGAAATGTTACACAATCCCATCATAAAGACACCTACTACTATTAATTTATATTTTGCCTCAATTATATCTATCTGTATCCACTCCTCAAAATTGTCATATTATATTTATGGAAGAGGTGATAGTAAGTAAATATCTTAGGTCTAAAATTCTGAAATCTGCTATAGAGTATAACTTTGGGGAGAACTTAAAACAGTAAATAGTACTTGAGTTTACAAATCAATTTCTTATTGAATGTTAAGGAATATATATGCAACAGTTATTATTAAGTAAACTCTTGAGTTTTATTAAAAAGGTGAATTTATTGGTTTTGAACAAAATGCACATCACAGTGAAAACAGATTTAAATAAAAATTTTATTGATCAATTAGTTAAAAATTCTATATAATACTTTTTGTTCATTATTTTTCTTTATTTTTTATTGTTAAATTTATTGGGATGACATTGTTTGGTAACAGTTATATAGTTTCCAGGTGTACAACTCTACATTACATAGTCTATGCAGTATATGCTCACCACCCAGAATTACCATATATCTGGTGCCTACTCCCAACTCCTCCCCCTTGCTCTTTCACCCTGAGACTATTTTTCTTTTTTCAGAAAAAGATGATGTGTGTGTATTCCAAGAAGTATCAGTATTGAATCCTAGCCAGTCTATGATAAAGTACTTGGAAGGGGACTTTTGTCATACGATAGAGTGTCTGGAAGAAAAAGATAATAATACAGGCTTTCACACTCTGAATTTTACAACGGTCAATTGTTCAAAAGAATGTGATATTGTAAGTATTCTTTATAAGTCATTCTGGTGAGAGTTAATAAATCTTAAAATGACAGCTATAGAATTTGAACTAGTGAATACCCTGTCTATTAAAAATATACAGTTGCATACTTCTTCAATAACCTATTAATATGCAACACATCTATATAATGCAGATTTTCCTTTGTCTGTATATGATCTTTGCTTTGGGAGTCTTATTATCTATAGCTTGCTTGACTTGAGGTTGTTATACCTGCTTAATGGATCTTGGCTAGTAGATGTGAAAGTTAACGTCGATTTCATTTCTAATATAACTATATAAAGACAATTATTATATGAAGTGCTACAAATTCAGCCTTAGAAATGCTTACAAGTGTTCTCAGAGAGCATATATTTATATTGGGGAGCACTTTCAGAACTAATTAATCAAAAATACTGATATTTTTGTGGGGCTAATTCCATTATCACGTACAGCACCAGGTATATACGCCATCTCCAAGTGATTATGATTGTTGTGGTACCTGCAAAAATGTATCCTGTAACTTTCAAATGGAAAATGGGACATCAGTTATATATGAGGTATGAATTTCTGATTTCTTAAACTATGTTTCTTGGAGGATAGCTCTCTATGCTACTTTCTGAAGAAGACAGTCTTAAGTCAAATAAATTTAAAAAATGTCACACCCACACACACAGTTCTACACACAATAAATATACCCATATTCAGCTCATTACAATGGACAAGACACGGTTACATTCTAATATATCTGATAATTTCTGTTGTAAAGGAACATGCTTAACTTGTTTCTTAAGCTTATTTTATTATAGATCTTCACCATCTTTTTTAGATGTGAGGAATGGGCTTTGAGAAATGCAATTTCTAATTATTACAAAGGAAAAGAACAATGACATTTTATTTACGCATTTGAAATAAAGCATTTTGATAGAAATCTGAAAATCAAGATGTTAGCAGTTTATTATTTTGGGTATTGAAGATCTCAGTGGGTACATAAGAGAAAAGATTTAGAATATTTGACAAATTTTTTAAAAAGAAGATTCCAAGAGACATTAATGCTATACCACATCTTTCTACACAAGCAATAAAATAATTATTCAGAATTATTCCATTATTTGATGATAACTCTGTTTAGGTTTTCAGACTGACCTATTCTTTCCTAGAATTTTCTTATGAAATTTGTAATTTTGTTAGTGTCATAATCAGATTTAGGAAGGTCACAAATTGTGTTAATATTTTACATTATCTGAAGGTAGTTCCATGTTACTATTGCTATTCCTACATTTTTTCCATCAGTAGTTTAATTATCTGGAGATCTTATTTCTGCTGTTCTTAATTACATGCATTTATGTACATACCCAAAATAAAAACATATTTTTCCAACCTTTTACATTTTATTAAATAAGAAAAATGAGCAATTTTTTTACTATAATCTATTGTTCTATAACTATGTGCATAAGTGTTATAGATTTAGATAGTATTTTTGATATTTATCTTTTTTCCCTATAAGTATTTGTTTTCTAGTATATATTTGAAGAGGGGGCTTTAAAAAAAGGAAACATAAAATGATGAGGAGGATAGGTGTCAGAGAAAAAGAATCAGTGACTACCTGAAAAAATACAATAATTTGGAGCTTTTAGTAAAAAGGCACCATAAACTTTATCGGTGTCAATAATTCAGTAATCATTGGTGTATAGAATTGAATTCATGGTGATATTCCTGAAATTTAAATAAAATATTAAATTATGTGCATAATATTTTTTTAGAATAAAATAAATGCTATATAAGCAAATATACATCAAGATTATTAACTCTTGGCTCTTGCAAACAAAAACTTTAGTTATCTAGAAATCTAATTTCAAATTTCAGACAAATTAGATATTACTTTTTCTGAATTTGTATATTTTCTTTTCTTTTCACCTAGACTTATAGATCTTTTAAAATTAATGTTTAGAAGACCTGAAACTATTCATAAACTAAGATAAAATTTAGAGAATAAGAAGTTAGTTAGAATTTTTTACTGGTCCATAAGCAATCTTGAAATCAGAGTTTGATTAACATTTTAAAATGTGGATTACAAAAAATAAAAATATAGATCAACAATTATAGCCCAATATTTATGAAATAATTATGTTTAGCTGACCTTAGTTCTAAGTAGAAATTGGCAATCAAGAATGAAATAAAAAGTTACTATGTTTAAAATTTTTTTAAAGAATAGGAATAGGTTTTAATAAAACCATAAGGTGTATAAAACTAGAACCATATGTCAATAATCACTATCATGTGAAGATTTTTAAATATTTTGATGATAAGGGAGTGGAAGGAAGAATAAACAACTCTCAAGAAAGGAGGTGTATTACATAATATGCTTTGTTGTTTTATAATTAGTGAAGGAAATAGTAGGGCAAGACCTTTGACACTTGACCAAAGTAGATAATTAGTTTTGTAGTAGAAACATAATTTTTGCCTATTTCCTGTCTATTGCTTTATTTCATGTTTATATCTCAGTTCTTATATGAAATCAAATACATATACCCATACTGTATATACATATTTTTAATCATTTTTGATAAATCTGTGGACGTTTCCAGATGGTCATTTTCATCACAAGAAGCTTTTTGCATCTTGACTTGAGTTTTGATTCAATGGGATAGGAAATATTTTAAGAAATATCACAGATTTTAGTAGCAAAACAGTGATTTTTGCTTTTTATTTTTAGGAGGGGAGTACATGGCATTATAATTGTACCACATATGAATGTGTAAAGACTGATGAAGGGACAATGATTCTGAACTACAGTATGGTTTGTCCCCCTTTTAATGAGACTGAATGCAAAATGGTTTGTACTTTGCTTTATTTAAGAAAATTTAGTATGAAATATAATTCAGAAAAGGATGTCTTCCAAAGTCATCCATCTGTACATTGTGGCTTATGTATTTTAGTGAACGTTTTATTTTTATGTATACATAAAAGCTCTGTTATATTTCACCAGTTTGCCATTTGGAGTTATATAGTGTTCCAAATAATTTTGACTCTCCCTGAATAGATACTATGCTGTCTCTGGGTTTTTAATATGGAGATCAATGGATTATTGAAAAATCATTGGATCTGCACACCTATCCTCTCTTTCAATATGAAGCTATAAACTAAACAATCAAAGCTGAACCAATTTTCTCTTTCTTAAACACACAGTCAGATATTTGACATCATTCACTTTTTAATGCATGCTGGCCTCAGTGAAATTTATCTTACCTTCGCTGAGCCCAGGCCACTGTGGAACTTAGCACTTGCCATACATAGCATTGCTGATTCTTTACTTTTGTTCTCCCAATTTCCTGTTCTCTCAGAGAAGAGTCTAGTGGTAGAGTAGATCTTAGAAAATGATTCGATATTAAAAAAAAAAGATTCTTTGGAGCTTTATTTAGTAGATAATAATTTCTAATTAAAAGTGAGCTTTGTTCTGTTGTGTGAGGCAATATTACTCTTAATTATAGAGAAATAGCAGTCTTGTTAATTTTTTTTCCCCAGGACGACTCATTTAGTGATGATGGCTAGTTCACTAGATGACTACCTAGCTAGAATATATAGTGAAATAATAAATTTTCGTGTCTGAAAAGAATCTTAAACATCATCTTATTTCACAAATTCTTTCTTTAAATTATTCTTTAATTTGAATTTCAATTAGCAAGTTACTAAAAGTAATTAGCAACTTACTGTAATAATTCCAAAAGATAATCAATACAATGTTCTTAATTTAGACTTAGGCAGGAGCCAACCGGAGGTGAGAATTCTTCTGAATGATAATATATGAAAAAAATATGTCATTTAAACATTTAATTAAGCTCAGAAACTCAATCTGTTCTTATAGAGAGGATTATATTATTTTGAGAATTTGAAAAAGAACAATTGACTCAGTGTAGAGTACCTGTGAGTACTTTGCTTTGGTAAGAAATATTTTGTGTTATTTAGAATGTGTTCTTTTAAGTAGGTTAACATTTTTGCACTCCTTCATATTTCTAGTGAGGAAATAAAAAAATTGAACAAAATACCTGCTTTTAATTTAAAAAACAAAAAATTTGTATTAGAAATAGTTAAGTTCCAATCATTTCCTTATAAATGCTTTGTGATATTTAATAGCAACATTGAAAAAGTTAATTTTCTTTCTATTCTAATCTAAGAGGAAATAAATGCTGTCAGTTTTGACTTTATTTCTTCTCTCCTAGAATGAAGGGGTTGTGAAGCTTTATAATGAAGGCTGTTGCAAAATCTGTAAGTGAGGACATATTACCTCTATTTAGTTAATATATTACTTTTAATTGTTCATGATGATTATGATTTTTCTCATAAAATTCAGTTCCTCCGATGCAAGGAGCAAAACTTTTTTTATAATGCATTTTACTTAAATGTTTTTGTGCCATACAGGTTGATTATTTTGTAATTTAGTCTTTGTCTTCGGAAGTATATATAAAGTGTTTTTAATTTAGATAAATTTTCATTTATATATTAAAATTTTATTGTTGCATTCACCAAAAGGCATTGCATAGGATTTTAAGAGGTTTTAAGTTTAAATGGTCTCTGTGGTCAAATTTACTGGGAACATACGGAATTATACACAGTTAAGTAGGTTGTAATCAGAATGGCATTGTCAGTCCGATAAGGACATACAGAGCACAGTATTTTCCAAACCTATTGGAACCAGTCTATGGTTCTGTATGATACATTTGAGAAATGCCCATTTAGCAAATAAACTTAAATCTTATATAAACCTTCCCATATTTATTTTGATAGTTATGCGCATGCAGTATATTTTATATTAAGTTATGAGGCTTATTTCATAATGATTTTTAATGATTTTAAGGACTGAAATAGAATAGAAGGGTATTTATGAAGTCATTTTTATTTTTTCCTTTAAAAGTATATCAAAATTAAATAAGAGTTTTAGGAAACTTGGCATAGATAATAATTTTAAAAGTGTGTAGAAAAAAGGGTACAACACAGTTCAGGTTAATAGTGTCCTGGTGTAGCGTTAGATTCTTAAAAAGAGATTATCATGCCTCTCAAGCAAGATTTCTGAAGTTCTTTCATAAAAAGCTAAATCCCATAAATAGGTAAGAAATAAACTTGTCTACTTAGAGCCATGTCATCATATTGAACAGAATATTAAAATGTATTAAAATTTGATCCAACAAACTTATAATATAAAACATTGAACATAACTGCTTGTAAATCAGAAACTCTCCTAAGTTTTTTATTATACATAACATTTACTGCTCACAAGATTCCAATAAATTTACCCTAATTTCAATGACTTCATCCTGGTTTTTAGCATAGAGAGATAGGTTACTTTTCCAACTCAACTATTTGTGAGCTATGATCATTTGACTCCAGAACTGATTTCACAGCCTGCTTCTTAACCTCTCCTGATATTCTTTCTGGAACATCTCCAGAATAAATTTTAGGAGAAAGGCAGAGGCTAACTGATGATGTCTGTTGATCAATGGCAGGGCTAGAATGAGTTTTTATTTATGTGATGTGTGAAAAGCCAGGTTTAACACATACCAACCTACCCCTAACAAGCAAAAAAGTTCAAAATAAGATGGCCTGACATCTAATTTGATATTGCATTAGTTTGCTAGGGCTCCTGTAACAAAGTACCACAATCTAGGTAACTTAGAATTTATAGTTTCACAGTTCTGGAGGTTAGAAGTCCAAAAAAAGTGTCAATGGGACTGGTTCTTCTGAGGACTGTGAGGGAAGGATTTGCTCCAGGCCTCTCCCCTAGGCTTATAAATGGCTGTCTTCATGGTCACATGGTGTTCTTCTTGTGTATGTATCTGTCTCCAAAATTTCCCATTTTATAAGATCATCTGTCATATTGGATTAGGGTCCAACGTAATGACCTTATTTTCACTTTATTACTTCTGTAAGGCCCCTATCTCCAAATAAGGTCAGATTCTGAGATACATAAAAATATTTGGAAGACCAAATTCAATCCCTAACAATTTTTTTATTGTTGGGACTTCTGTGGATACTATGCCATTGATTCACTTTTACTTACCGGGGCTCTTAGACACACACCGACTGAAAATTTTCTATTAGAAATAAGCAATTTTTAATTTAGTATTCTCTGCATCAAATGTAAATTGATGTGTTTCAAATAGCTTTTGTATTACAAACCCAAGAAATCAAATTAGGCCCCAGAATCTAAGGAAATTTGTGTTTTTATGATCTTACTTTTTTTCTGCCTGATTCCTCAGAGTCTAGACTCTTCGGTAGATATGAGATATTGGAGTACAATCATATTGTTATGTTAAGACCTTGGATTCTGTAACCTTATGTTAATTACTAAACTAGTGGTTACTTTTACATTATATGAAGGTGACATAATATCTATGTGATTGACCATACTACTACCATTTACTGGCTTTCAAGCATTGACACTCTATTAAGCCCACTGAAAACAGCACTATTACTAATCTTCACAACAAGTTCTTGGAGCTAGATGGGAAGGTAGGTATGGCTTCCCCTGTAGATGAGGAAATGAAGGTTCAGAAAAGTTGATCGTATTAATCTGTAATAGATTTAGGCCTGTCCAGTGCCTGGGCTCAGGGTCTTTTGATTCAGCTAAGCGCTCTAAAGCTGCAGAATAACGACAAGCTACTTTGGTTTCTCCCATCTGACATGTAAGGATTTGTAAAGTAGTTTCTGCTTTGGTATCACAGAACCCTTGTTTTTAGTCTTTGCTTTTGGATGACCAGGCTATATTGAAGAGATGGTGAATGTCAGATACTATCACAGTGCTGTGCTGAACAAAATGTGTTATAATAAGTTCTCTAAGGCACAAATAGGAAATGCTTCTTGGTACAAACAGATTCAACCAACTAATAATAAATTTATGCTGTCCCAATTTTATTCATTAAATAATTTGTCATATCAAACAAATTTTTACTGAGTGCTCACCTTATACCAGACAGTCTCTTAGCACTGGGGCCATGAAAATGAGTAGAAGTATATTTGAATGCATAGTGCATATTATCAAGAAGGGGACGAAGTAATGAACAAATAAATATACACTATTGTGTCAGGAAGTGACGAGTGGTGTAAAGAAAAATAGTGCAGAATAAAAGGGGTGGAGAATGAGGGGAACGGGTTGACAATTTAAGTGAGTTGGTTAGAGAATGCCTCTGTCATGATGTGTCATTTGATTAGAAACTGGATGTCCTCTGAAAAGTCAGGAAGAATGAAGAGTGTTGAAAGGAAAGGAAATAACAAGCGTGGCTATAGTACAGGAATGAAGGTGATAGAAATATTAATAAGAGAGTAAGGGACTGTATAGGTCATGTTAAAGATGCTTTACTTCTAGACTTCTTTCTTCTCAAACTTACATTAGAGCAGAAGAGCGAATGAAGTAACCACTGAGTGAGAGAGTATCATAAGGTAAAGACAGCTTGTCCTTCATCACCAACACTGAGTTTTGGGCTGTGCTGTAATTGGGGGTCAGGGAAAGCAGAAAGAAAAAGCACAGGGGACTGAGGAGAAGCCATGAATGAAATGGAAGGAACACCAAAGAGGGTGCTCTGGAAGCCAAGTGCAGGAAGTGTGTCCAGGAGGATAGTGATGACTGGGGCAAATGTGGCTGAGGGGTAGAATGAGAACTGAGATGTGACCTTGAATTGAGCAATTTGAAAGTCAAGGCTGACCTTGAAAAGAATAGTTTAACTTCAGGCAATCTTTACCTTAATCAAAGTAGCTTAACTTTTATATATTTCACATGTCAGGATTTCACATAAGCATTTATTTAAATAAAGATTTTGTGGCTAAAATAAATTTGAAAACTGAAGATCGAAATCCAGTCTTTTGCAAACAAGAAGCTCAACAAAATGATTCAGTGGCTATCCTAAAGCAAGTTAGTCATTAGAGTGAAAAACCTTGTTTTTTTGCATCCTGATTCAGGGTTATATCCATTCACACAGCATTAAATATGTATTCTTGGTATATTATCACGTGCTAATCCATCAAACACACATAGGCATATTAATGTCATTCATTATTACAATGTATTTTCATTTGAAATCATAAGAGATCATTTCAGATCCTTAAAATCAAGTTAATATTCTTCTTCCATACATTGTAACATGGTTGAAAAATAATTCAATTACATTCATACTTTATTTTTTGTCAATATACATCAGGATAATGTGGTTTTAACTCTATTAATTTTAACTTCAAAATAGATTTATGTGTATATATATATATATATGCTTAATTATGTACATGTATATTCATATCTATATACTATGGTTCATTCTAAAAATTATTTTAATTTTTAGAATTTTATATATATACTTTATTTATTATAACACACAGGTAGATGTTAGCATTGCTATATTTATAGAATATTTTTTAATGTGTGATTATGATAATTATTGTAGGATAATATGATAAAGATATAAGTAGATAGCTAGAGAATATAAGAGAAAATCTATTTAGAAGGTGAAAATAAATATATGAGTGAATTTTAAATATTTCAATGTAGGCTTATATTTTATATAAACATTTCAATGTTTAATTTTTTATATATTATGCTATTTGAATTAAGAAACAATTTGACATGAGCCTTTCAATGAATAAAAACATTTTACATTTTATCAGGTAAACGAGAAGAAAGGATATGCCAGAAAGTGATTATTAAATCAGTCATAAGGAAACAGGACTGTACAAGTCAAAGTTCTGTAAGTGTAAAAATATCATTTGTTATATAAAGGGTATGTGTCTTTCCACAAGTATATGTGTCACAGCACTAGTAGGTTTGTAAACCAACAAAATGCCAACAATTATGAACTTGGAGATTATTTCTGAATTCTAATATGAAAATATTCTGTGTGTGATGAAGTGTGAATTATTCTTAGCAGAAATAATCAAAGTTTTGAATGATAATTGCAATCCAGAGAGATGGCGTTAAACCTAAATATATTTGACTACATTTTTTTATTGTTAAATTTATTGGGGTGACACTGGTTAGCAAAAATTACATAGGTTCCAGGTATACAATTCTACAGTATTTTTTCTATGTTTTACAATGTGTATTTACCACCCAGAGTCAGCTTTCTTTCTATCATCATGCTTAGCAAAAATAGTCTTACCGGTAGTTCTAACTTAACCTCCTTTAAAGGACCTATCCAATTTCTATAGTATATTTGAGCCATGACATAATAAAGGTCACACTAGACTCATTGGACTGCGATTAATATATTGCAGATAACTGTCTAGTTGTGTGAGCACATTGCATACTTTGAGTTATGTCAGCATTGCTGTCTGAGACATCCCCATGGAACGTATCTTTGACTTATCTAAGTTTCTGAATTTCAACCTAATTTGTTTTGCAATTTTTTTAAATACAGAAGCTTCAGAATGAAAGTGACAAGGAAACAAACCTTGCTGTCATTTGACTTCTTAGTAGAATTAAGTAAACAGTTTTTAAAAATTTTAAGGGGGAAGCCAGGATGGGTCAGTGGATTAAGCGCTTGCTTTGCAGCCCTGAGGACTGAGGATCGAATCCCAGCCCCGCCCGTGTGGACCCATATGCTGAACTAGGGTGTGCTTCCCATGTGGGAGGCCCCCAGTTTGGTTCTTGCCCCCTAGTTGGGCCCCTGGCTGGAGGGGGCATACCTCCCATGCAGGAGGCCCCCAGCCCAGTTCCCACCCTGCACGGCCTCTGCACACCTTTGTGGAACAAAACCATGTTGAAAAACTGATGACATGCCACTGTGGAGACAGCTCTCGGCCCTCCCCCTTCTCTCTGTCTCTCTCTGTCTCTGTCTTCCTCTGTCTCTGTCAAAAATAATAAAATCTTAAAAAAAATTTTAAGACCTCTTTTTATCATTGTCTCTTCTTACAGATAAGTGTTGCATCTTGTGATGGAAAATGTCCATCAGCTACCATATATAATGTCAATATTGAGAGCCATCTAAGGTTCTGCAAGTGTTGTCGTGAGAACGGAGTTCGAAACCTGACTGTGCCGCTGTATTGTTCAGGAAATGGCACTGAAATCATGTACACTCTCCAGGAACCTATAGACTGCACGTGCCAGTGGAATTAAACTTTTGGATTCCAAGAACTCAATGCACCATCATCATGGAGTTAACTTTTATCACTATTATTTAGACACTGGACAGATTTATAACTGTTCAATGATAATGTATTTTTCAGGCTGCTGGTATTTAGCAATTTAATGCATTGTACAAAATATGCACAATTTCCATGGAAAATTTTGATTTATCAATTTACTCTATTTTAGAGCATCGAGTGATTTTCAATTGTAAGCTGAACTGCTGTTATGAATATAATTGCAACATGCCACAGACCTGAGATATGTTCATTAATTAGAAGGTTTATTTTGTAGAATTCTTCCAGTTTTATTCAGTGGTTATTTTTTGATTTGCAAAGTCTGCCATAGCTATCCAAATTAAGATACTCTTATTTCTACTGTTTAGTCTGGTAAATGTAATCAGCTAAAATTGGCATCTGGAGAGTCATAAAGAGTTGTATGTTTAGAAACAGATTATAGAACTATAGGATTTTAGGTTATTAAAAGCTTGAATGGATTTAGGGGAATTATCCTGCATTCCTGATTTTGAAGTTGTAGCTGATAATCACAGAAGCTGTGTGACTTGTACAGATTAATTCAGTGTAACAATATAGTGAATTCATGTTAACAGTTGGGTTAAGTGTAGACCTTGTATATTCCAGTCCTATGATCTTTACTTTTGAACAGTTATAATAAGGTGTCTTTTACAGAATCTTTCATTCTTAAAGAGTTTGTTTTGCATAGAATTAAGAATTTTAAATTTAATGCCTTAACAAAAAGGAAAACAATGCCTCACATACACATGTATATACGTACATATAATAGTTATCCCAATAATAAGGAACGGGGAAATGTAGCATCAATTGCTAAATATAGGAGTGCTATCTTGGGTTTTTATTTTTTATAACATTAAAACTGTTATTAAATATGTTATTACTATTTAACATTTAGTTAGCTATTTACTGTCTCATGCACCTTGACTTTTGAGATGTATTTGCATTCTATAGAGGTTGTGTGCTCTTTTGCTTTTTATGCTGCTGCTTTGCCAATGATGAATGAAATAAAATTATTTGAATGTATTAATAATTCTATAATGTAATGTTGCACGTTTTATATACAGTAGATTATTGACATCTGCAAAGAATATATCCTGAGATCTTTGCAAATCCCTGAACTGTTTGACATTTATATTTACCTGCATGTCCTCATGTGTAAAAAGGAGAGAATGCCCTACTTGGTATTATTGTTTTATGGGGACCAAATGAAGTCAAACATCAATAAGAGAACAGTACAATTGCATTGAAAAGCTGGTGCAGGGGGCTGATGATCTAGGCTCAGACTTGAGATAGTTAATTTGCTTCAGTTTAAAAATCATGCTGCCCAGAAAAATTGCAACTCATCAGATATTTTGGATCTCCAGAGTTACTTAGAAGTGGATGACAGAATGAAATGAACATTGCATCTGCTAAGCCCAGTGTCTACTGTATATAAAAATGGATTTTGTCTTATTTGTGCTTAATATAAGTGTTCTGTCTAGATATTAACATTTTAATAGTTTTGGACTCATGCTAACATACAGATTGAATCAAATGGTTTCAGATAAAAGAAAATTATTGCATTTTGCTTAAGAAAAACTGTTATGTACCTCGAATGAGGCACATCATATTGTATATTTTTGTGCTCTGTAAAATATTTGTTATTAAATTAAAAATATTTAATCATCTTTATACCTATTTGTGAAGAAAAGGAAAACATTCTCCTAGAACTTCACAAACATTCTCAAATATAGAAAATGTGTATTGAGTACCTGCTATGTGCCTGGCACTGTTCTCAGTTCTGAGGACACAAGAAAAACAAAACAGACACAATGCTCATGCTCACACAAGTTGAAGTCAAGTGAGAAAGTAGGTATTAAATAAATGAACACAGCCCTAAGAAAGTTCAGAAGGAGAACACAAAACTGTTTGAAATTGAGTAAATGATAAAGGTGGCCCTCAAATCAACTGAAGGTTATAAATAGAATTTCCATACATGGTGTTGGAACAACGGGGTAGTAACTTGGACAAAGAGAAATTTAGATTCATGTATCCATTGATATCAGGATAAATTCTAATTGTATCAGAGATTTAAATGTTAAAAAACACAAACAAACAAACAAAAGAAGGTAGAAATTCTAAAATAAAATGTGGGAGAAATTCATTATAACCTTAGAATGGGGAGAGCCATTGTAATTCTGACTCAATGTCCAGAAGCCCAAAAGAAAAAACTGATAAGTGTAACAATAAGAAAACTGAAAACAGACAAATTCGAAGTCCAAAGATATCACAAAATCAAAAGAAAAATGTAAAATACAAAGCACAGTATTTGCAATGTATCACTGATAAAGGTACCTTTATAGAAAAAGCACCTAAAAATTAACCCAACAAATGGGTCAACAACTTGTACTAATAGACAAAACAAACAAGCAAAAACAAACTAATTCATGCTTTAACAATGAAAAGGTAACAACAATTTTAATAAAAGCATTTGAAATTCAATCTACACTGAAATGCAATTTCTTACCAACCAGACTGGGTAACAATTCAGAATTTTAATTATACTTTTTATTATTTTAAGGTTCTGGAAAAACAAGCATTTTTACATGTCAGTAGTGTTGATGATACAAAGCAGTAGAAATCCTGAGGATTTTAAAATGCCTATTAAAATTTAAAGGTGCTTTGTTGATTTGACCATGTTATGTCAGATAAATATCCTAGACAAACAATTGCATAAAACAGAATAGCACTGGTATAAGGTTATCCATTGCAGCAAGATTTGAATAAATTATATGAATCCATATAAGGTAATAGTAAAAAAAATGAAAAATAATTTTTTTGTTGCTATGGAATGATCTCTAGAACACATTTGTAAATTAAATAAAGTACAGAACAACATACAAAGAAGGCTAGGTTTTGTAAGAAATGGACCAAAATAAGAAAATATATTTACCTATATTTACATAGGAAGAATAAACAATAAAGTAGTAAAATGTCACAAATGTTGGGGTTGGATTAGGGTAGATGGAGACTAGGGTAGGAAAAAGGTTTCCCAGTGTACAACTTTTGATTTTTGAACTATTCTTATATATGTGTCATATTTCACATATATAAATAAGTTATAAAATAAGTATATGCTAATATAAAAAAGTTTTAAGTATGGTTAAATGTTATAAAAGAAAAGTGGAGGTTGCTCACAGAAAAATCTAATTTGGGTTGGGTGGAAAATAAGAAGAGACTACTGAAGTTAGTGATGTATAAGTTGAAACCTGAAGGATGAGTGTGTTAATGAGACATTTCCAAGCAAAGTGAATAGCATGTACTCAGGTCTCGTGGGAGGGAAGAACCAGGACAGGTCAGGGAATGTTTTTTGTGCATTTTGCAAAATGAGGAATGTGGTGCAGGATGACCCTGAGTTGGGTTGAAGAGGCAAAAAATAAACAGAGAAAGTGATTAGATGCTATTGCTATAGAATAGGGGAGAAATGGTTATGATAGTACAGACAGAGGAAGTTGTAGTATACAAGATATATTTCTATGTAAAGTTAAGAGGACTTGCTAATCACTGTGGCACAGAAAAGTGTTTTGAGAATGCCTCTATGTTTGATGAGTAACTGGGTGGATGAAGGAGCATTTTGGGGGTGACTGGGAAAATTTCGAATCCTATGTTGTACGTGATGCCACAGCCAATTAGACAAGTGAGCGAAGTTATTTGGCTATTTCTGTTGGTCTAGATGAGTAATGTGTATTGGAATTTAGGATTTTTTGATATATAAATAGTATAAAGCCATGAGAATGAATGAAGCTAGGTAGGGCAAGAGTATAGTGAAAGGAAAACAGGATCCAAGATTCAGTCCTGGAGTCCTACCATTAAGGGATCATAAAGAAAGAAAAAAGTTAGGGAAGGATGTGGACAAAAAATAACCCTAGAGTTTGGAATAAAGCCAGAAGCCTTAGGATAAGATTAAGACAATAAATGCTTAACCAATCATATGAGAATTATTTAATGTCAAAGACAGTACATTAAAACCAACATTTAGAAAATGATTTCTTAAGTTTAGAGTCACGAGTATATGAGGTCTGTCTGGAACATATTCAGCCATATGATATGAAAAATAAAGGTATTTAGCTGGATTTTTTTTTTTCCTGGACAGACCTTATAAATATATTAGACCTTAAGTTAAAAATTAGTACCCGGACACTTGCACATTTTATCTTATATTCATTTCTTGGATATAGCTGCAGCTACTCTACATATTATCGAATAAAACAAAATTAATTATTTAATGGGCAAGGAGAATTCATACCTTTTTATGTTTGGGGAACTGACACTGGAACTAAACTATCTAGGTTCAAATCCCAATGATGTTACTTAACTAATCTGGAGGAGCTGTTGCAACATGAGTGTCACTCCAAAGGATGTCCTTCAAAGAACTTTCATACGGACAAGAAAGAATGAAAATGCCAGGATGGAAGAGTATTAACCTCTGCTTCTCTTGTTCTGGAAGCTTCCTTCTCTCCCACTGCACTACAGGTTGCTCCATGTGCAACTTTGGCCTCTGCAACTTTACACATGGCCATAGCAGCTCTGATGAAACAACTTATTATGTTTGTTAACAAAGAGGAGAGGACAACTCTGAGCGCCAGTTAGAAAATACTGAGCAATGATTGGCCAGGCTTGCTAATCACCTAACCAATCATGTTGACTGTGGGTGAGTATTAGTTTTCTATTGCTATGAAATGAATTACTATACATTTGTCTTTAAACAAAACATTTTTTAACAGTCTGTAAGTAAGGAGTCTGGATAGAGATGAGATGGGCTCTCATTCAGGATATCACAAGGCTGAACTTAATGTGTTGGTTGTGCAGTAATCTCATTTGAAGCTTGGGGTCCTTTTCTTTTCTTCCAGACACATTCAAGTTGTTGGCAGAAATAAATTTCTTCTAATAGTAGGACTGAGCTCTGTGTTTTCTGGTTGGCTGTGGAATGGGGCACACCATCAGATCCTAGCGGTTATACTCATGTTCTAACCACTTGGCCCTCTCACATCATGACAGCTACTTCTTCAAAGTAAGCATCCCTCCAGCAGGAGAACCAACCCCTCCCTTGCTCTGCTATAATGAAGTCTTGTACAATATAGCATACTCATGGAAGTGATTATTCCATCATTTTCATAGGTCCACCAATTCTCAAGAAAAGGGGATTATGCAGGGTATGGCCACCCAGTGGGTGGGAATTTTTGGTGTTATCTGAGAATTCTGCCTAGAGTAAGGGTTAGAGTGTTATACTTGGACCATTGGCCATCCCTATGAGCTCACAGGGCTTTGTTATCTGCTAGTCTTCTGTAAAGACAGACAAAATAATACCACTATTTATCCAGGTTAGAAGATTTAAGGATTTATTTTTATTGTTTTTGACTGAGAGAGAGAGAGATACAGAGACAGAGAGAAGGAGGAGGGTTCAGAACAGCCTTCACAGTTGCACATCATCAGTCTTTCCACATAGTTTCACTCCACAGGTGGGCAAGGGGGCTGCACAGGGCAGGAACTGGGCCGGGGCTTTCACCCTGGTGAGAACCGAACTGGGGGCACTCCCCAGTTCAGCATATGGGTCCACACGGGCTGGGGCTGGTATTCGATCCTTGGTCTCCAGGGCTGCAAAGTGAACTCTTAACCCACTGAGCCATCACGGCTTCTTTCAGGTTAGAAGATTTAAAGAGGAATGTTTTTTGTTGGTCTTTAATTTTTCTCTGGTTTTTCAAGGTGGAGGGATAATGGATCTTCTCCCCCAGATATAAAGCCCTTGTGGTAAGTCAGGGTTTCATTCTGTCTCTCCATTGTTGTCCCTCCATCTAAGGTACTGTTGTCTTCAAATTTTCTCAGTAAAAGTTTACTGAACTGAATTCATTAAATATGTTTAATGTGCTGATAATCTCATTTAGAAATAAAGTCCCATCCATCCTGGCACACTTGTCAACAAATCTAGCAGGAAAATCACTACTTTAGTGGACCAGACTTCTGAATTACTTCACAGCTCCCCCCATTTCAGAGATGAAGATTCTTTTTGTTCAGTCCCAATTCTCAACATGACATATGCATTTTAGTCCACACCAATGGCTATAGATAAATCCAGATTTTAATCTTGAATTTTGAAGTGCAGCCAAAAACATTTTATTAAACATACCATTTCATTCAAAATAAAATAAATTTTTCACAAAAGCTCTACTGCAATAACTCCTTTGCATGTTTTATAAATAAATATGCTACAATATAATGCCACAAAAATTTAGAAAATTTTACATTGGAGGAAAGGCCAATTTTAGTTACAGAACAAAAATCAATCTTTTTGGCATCAGATTTAAGAAACCGAACAAAGGGGGAAAAATGAGGCTAATCCATCTTTTATTTTCTTTCTCTTACAACTCATGCCAACAAAATGCAACTTTGGAATTCTGTTGCAACAATGTATTTTTATTAAATAGTGTTAGAAATATCTGATTATATATCATTTTATGAAAATATTAATTTTTGTGAGAAAATTTTGAGTATAATATATTTTCTGGAAGAGTACATTAAAAGCTTCTGCACAACACAAGAAACCATCAACAAAACAAAGAGGCAACCAACTGAATGGGAGAAGATATTTGTAACAACTCCTCTAATTAGGGGCTAATATATCCAAAATACATAAAATATTCATACAACTTAACAACAAAAAAACAAACAACCCAATTTAAAAAATGGGCAGAGAGCCTGAATAGACATTTCTCTCAAGAAGATAAATAAACAGCCAACAGATATGTGGAAAAATGTTCAACTTCACTAGCTATTGGGAAAATTCACATCAAAACCACAATAAGATACCACCACACATCTTCTTAGAATGGCTAGAATCAACAAGACAAGGAATAAGAGCTGAAAAGGCTGTGAAGAAAAAAGGAACCCTCATACACTGCTAGTGGGAATGCAAAGTGATTATAGCCACTATGGAAAACAGTATGGAGGGTTCTCAAAAAATTAAGAATAGAAGTACCATATGACCCAGCAATCCCTCTTCTGGGTATCTACCCCCAAAATCTGAAAACAATTATCTATACAGATATATGTACTCCTATGTTCATTGCAGCATTATTCATGGTGGCCAAGACATGGAAACAACCAAAGTGTCCTTCCATTGATTATTGGATAAATAAAATGTACATATATACCATGGAATAATGCTCAATGTAAGAAAAGAAGAAATACTGCTATTTGTGACAACATGGATGGATTTTGAGATTGTTGTGCTAAGCAAAATATGTCAGAAAAAGTTGAGAATCGTATGACTTCATTCATATGTGGAATATAAAACTGAAAGTAACAAACAAACAAAAAATCATAGACCACAGAGAACAGATTAGTGGTTACCCAAAAAGGGGTTGGGGGATGATAGAAGAGGGTAAAGGGGGTTCAAATATATAGTGATGGATGGAGACTTGACTGGGTGGTGAACACAGAAGGCAATATATAGTTGATGTATTGTAGAATTTTACACTTGAAACCTATATTATTTTACTAATCAGTGTCACCCCAATTAATGTATAATAATAAAAAAGACCCATAAAAAGAGAAAACATAAAACAAAAAACACAACAAACAGTTCACTAATTTATCCAGGTTAAGTTTAAGGAAGAGTATTTTTATGTTGGTCTTTAATTTTGAAGTATTGTCCATTTTAATCTCAAAACAGTACACATTTCCATATTGGAATGTGATAGATCTTGCTACTCTGAAGGGTAAAGCATTAGGCAGCCCCAGGGTCCAAGGATTGAGTCCCGGCCCTGGCCTGTGTGGACCCACATGTTGAACTGGATTATGTCCCCAGTTGGTTCTCACCAGAGCGATCATTCCATGGGGGAGGACCCTGGTTTGACCCCCAGCTAGTGGGATTGTGCCTCCCATGAAGGAGGCCCCTGGCCTGGTTCCCTGTCCTGTGCAGCCTCCTGCCCACCTGTGTGGAATGAAACTATGTCCAAGGTTGATGATGTGCCGCTGCAGAGATTGCTCTGGACCTTTCCCCTTCTCTCTGTCTCTCTCTTTCTCTGGCTCTCTGTCAAAAACAGTAATAAATAAATAAATCTCTTTATTAGAGAAAAGAAAGAAAGAGTCTCATGTACATGTGAAGGACTCAGAAAAAGACTCTTGGAGTTCAAAAGGATTCTTGGAATTGAAAGCAGAACCAGATGTCTTTTTACAGTAATCTTATAAATCATGCATGAGTTTTTTCAGAATGACATGACTCATGTTAAATTTTATATTTGCTGTTTTGAACATTTTAAAATCTTTACAATGTGGTATATCCCAAGTGTCACTTAGAAAAGAGAAAGGACAAAAGTTTTATAATATTCCTTGGCTAAGTATTTATTTAAAAAAAATATATGAGTGACTACTATGTAAGGATTATGATTGGCTCCATGGCTAGTACAAAGATTGTTAGGACATAGGTCTTACTTTTCATAGGGAATATAGTCTGTTAGAGATACTAAGATACCCACAGATAATTCTGTTAAAAATAGAGTTCAGGGGAAGCCAGGATGGCTTAGCGGTTTAAGTGCTCGCTTTGCAGCCCTGGATCAAATCCTGGCCCTGGCCTGTGTGTACCCATATGCTGAACTGGAGTGTGCTTCCCATGTGGGAGACCCCTAGCCCAGTTCTTGCCCTGCGAGGCCCCTGCCCACCTGTGTAGAATGAAACCATGTCAAAAACTGATGACATACAACTATGGAGACTGTTCCGGGCCCTCCCCCGTCTCTCTGTCTCCCTCTGTCTCTGTCAACAACAATAAAATAAATCTTTAAAAAATATAGAATTCAATGAGCCATCAATTAATGGCTCCATTAGTGGCCTTAAATGTCATAGAGGCAAGGCGGAGGGGTACGTGACTCTTGTTTGGGGTACTCAAAAAATTTTCATGAGAAAGGTGACATAGAAGGGAAACATTAAGGGGAAACAGTGAACTAAAATGTATAAAGTGAACTGAAAATGTGCTAGAGGACTTCAATGGGCAGTTAAGAAATTAGGGAGGCCAACGAGCCATTAAAGACATTGTGAGTAGGAAAGTAACATGATCAGAACTGACCTTTAGAAAGGTTAATCCGAAGATAGTTAAAAACTGATTAATGTAGGGTAGAACTAGAGATAGGGAAACCCATGTTAGGTCAATCTAATAAGAAGGGATGAAGGGATGTCAGGGGTCTAGACATTATACTGTGATTTATAATAAAGAACACACAAGGTCTGACATTAAGTCCGTGAACTTGCCACCATGTGCTTATCTTGGCAGCACTGTACAAACAACTCTAAGGTTTCACAGCTTTGTTCATACCAATGTATGGTGGTGTCTTGCTGAGTGGCATTCATTATTGTTGTGTATTTTTGTGGGCTGTTGTGAGAATGTTGGAGCTTGAATTAGAGCAATGAACAAACATTAAATTTCTTGTTAAACTTGGCAAGAGTGGAAGTGAAATCAGGGATATGTTAGTCCAAGTTTATGGGAATAATGCCATAAAGAAAAGAGCAGTGTACAAATAAATTAAACATTTTCCTATGGACAAAATGTCAGTGATGAAAGGAGGTCAAGATGGTCAGTAACGAGCAGAAATGATGAAAACATTGTAAAAAGTCATTGAATTGTATGTAAGAATCATCAGCTGACTGTTAGAAGCATAACAGACCAAATAAACATTGATAGAGAAATAGTTAGGAAAATCTTAATGGAAAATCTTAACATAAGAAAGGTATGTGCAAAAATGGTCCAGAAGAACCTCACCAATGAACAAAAGTGAAGAAAAGTAATTTACAAGTTTGCCAAGACCTTTTGGAGAGGCAAGATGAAGTTTGGGGCTGAGTGATCACTGGTGATGTAACATGGGTGTAATCAATACAATGCTGAAACAAAGCATCAAAATGCACAATGGAAGTCAACCAATTCTCTAAAACCAAAAAATTTCTGTCAGTCCAAATCAAGAATCAAAGTGATGTTGCTAACCTTTTTTGATATCAGAGGAATTATTCATTATGATTTTGTACCAACTGGACAAATAGTCAACCAGGTTGACTTTCTGGAAGCTGAAAAGGCTGAATGAGTAAGTGAGACAAAACAGCCTGAACTTTTTGTCAACAACTCATGGCTTTTGCATTGCCAACAGTGTGCCAGCTCACACAGCACTGTGTGTGAGGAAATTTTTAGCCAGTAAACAGACAATATATTGGAACATCCTCCCTACTCACCTAATCTGATCCTAAGTGACTTTTTTCTTTACCTGAAGATAAAGGAAACATTGAAAGGAAGATATTTTGACGGCATTCAGGACATCAAGGGTAATAGGATGACAATTCTGATGGCCATTCCAGAAAAAGAGTTCCCAAATTGCTTTTAAGAGTGGACTAGGCACTGGTGTTGGTGCATAGCCTCCCAAGGGGAGTAACTTGAAGTTAACTGTAGTGATATTTAGCAATAAGGTATGCAGCACTTTTTCTAGGATGAATTCATGAACATAATCAGACCTCCTATATTTGGTCTTTTCCCTGTCTTGGACCTTCTAAAATCCTTGAAATAGCCTAAGTGATAACAGCAATAAAGGTGTTTTTCATTATGTTAATGAGGTGACTTTTTGACCGCCTCATTAATATATTGGGGCCCAGGGTTGGTTGTCAAGAAACTTCCAGTCTACTATTGACCTTCAGGAAGAAGAGAGGAGCTGGAGGTTGAGTCAGTCTCTGAGAGCCAATGATTCACTCAGTCATGCCTACATAATAAAGCCTCCACTGAACTCCAAATGGATGATGTTTGGAGACCTTCTGGGTTGGTGAACACATGAGGATGTGGGGAGAATGGCCTTCCTGGAGAGGGCATAGAAGCGCCGCACCTCTTCCCTCATACCTTCCCCTCTGCATCTCTTCCATCTGGCTGTTCCTTAGTTATATCCTCTTATAATAAACCAGTAATCTAGTGGAAAATAATTAATAACTCATTTCCTTACCAATAATTGAACTCAAGGACAGGGTCATATGGGAATCTCCAATCTGAAGCCAGCCGGTCAGAAGGGTAACAATCTGGGGTTGTAACTGGCATTGAAAGAAGGGATAGAGAGGAGTCTTGTGGCACTGAACCATTAACCTGTGGAATCTGATGTTCTCTCTGGGTAGATAGTGTCAGAATTGAGTAGGATTGTAGGACACCCACCTGCTGTCCCGAGTAGTACTTGTTGCTGTGGTGCAACTCTCCCCATCACCACACACACATACATTTAAGCTCAATGAAAGGGAGAACTCATCACATTTGTTGCTAGATCCACCATGCTTAGCACTGTACTTGGCACATAGTACGCACTCAATATTTTGATTAAATAAATGGCTGGAAGTTGAAGGTGTGGAAGGGGTGAGTATTGTGATTACTTGTATTTTTGTTACATTTCTATTAGGGGTGTGGTTATGCCGATATGTCTACCCAACTGCTGGTGAATATATGGTTTTTCTTTCTTAATAGATATGTAAATAAGACCCCAAACACTATATTTCCTAATAGAAAATTTATGTTATATCAGTGATCTCCATTATTTCCTAAATGGCTTCCATCTGAAAAATAAATTACTTTCCTTAAGAATGAATGCCCTGAAATAGTACTAAAACTATAGCTTCCCCCCCCCCAAATAAACGACCCATACTTTTCTCAAATCTTTCACTTAATTTCTCTATACCTATGTTCCTAGACCAAACAAAATGGGTAAGGCAGGAACAAGGCCACACTATTTCATAGGCTGTTACCTCAGGAAGGAGACCTTTTGAAGGAAACTGGATTGTTTAACATGCTACCAAGTTTATTGACCTAGTAGGGAGAATGACATAAACTAGTGTTATGATGGATGCTCATTTAAAATGCCACTGTTTGCGAACCAAATGTATGACCAAAAAATCCACATATATATATGATTCACTGAATAGGTTATTTATTTATTATGACCAGCTTTCTGATTTTTTTTCCTTCCCAGCTTTATTGAGATATAATTGACATATGACATTGTAGAAATTTAAGGTATATAAAATAATGACTTGCCATAGGAATACGAGTCCACTGCAAAGTAATTACCACCACAATTTTAGTTAACACATCCAGGGTGAATTTTTACTTTGATAATTATTCCCAAAGCCTAAAAGCTAATTCACTGGCAATGAATTCATTCTTTGATATTATTGCCTCAACACTTTCCATTTTTAAAGACAAAAGATATGTAGAAAACTCAGAAATTTATTTTTAAGATTTATGTTATTGTTTGAGAGAAGAGAAAGAGAGAGAAAGACAGAGAAAGAGAGAGAGAGAGAGAGAGAGAGAGAGAGAGAGAGAGGAGAGAGAGAGAGAGAGACAGAGAGAGAGAAGTGGAGAGGGCCCAGAGCAGTCACTATAGTTGTACTTCATTAGTTGTGACATAGTTTCATTCCACACAGGTGGAAGTGGGACCACACAGGGTGGGAACCGAACTGGGAGAATCTTTGCTGATGGCGGTAGTTATGGCAGTTCAGTGTATGAATTTGCATGGGCCGAGGCCAGGGTTCAATCCCTGGAACTCGGGGTTGCAAAGCAAGCACTCAGTCTGTTGAGCTATCTATCCTAGCATCCCAGAACCCTCAGTAATTTAAACCACATGAATATAGTTCATACCTATAACTGTGTTTGATAAGATATAGTCTGTGCCATCATGGAGTTCCTAATCTGGATAAGGACATAAATACATCAAAAGTAAATTTTTGTGCTATGATATAAACAAAGTTCTATAGAAAAACAGAGGTACAAATGTTTATGGCCTGCATAAATTAAGATGCCAAGGAGAGAGGAAAGAGGTGATGGTGCAAAGTGAATTTTGTCAGCACACTTTAAGAGTCAGAACAGGCTTTTAAATAAACACCCCAGGCATGAAAAATCACACTAGGCAATGTGTAGGAGAGATTGGGATATCAGACAAGGAGACATGGTCCAAGTATGAGTTTATTGGCAGTAATCCCAGTGAGCCAACATTAGTTGTCACTCTATTATATTTATCCTTTACTAAGCACTCTACAACCTTACCCTTGACCACAAGCAACTTTTCAGAGATGGTCATCTAGTATTAAATGGAACAACAGGATCTGATCTGAGGTTCCAACACTTAAATATGGTGCACACTTTTTAGAGACTGAGGAGAGCTATTTAAGGGTTTCAATTAAGCCCTTGGCTGTGGGGATAAAGAGGAAGTAATCACCTTAAGAGGTGTTTCAGAAGTAGAATCAAAGGGATTTTTGGGGACAAGTTGGCTTGGGTTAGTGAGGGAAAGGATCTGAGGAGGCGAATTTGGTGATTTTTTGTTGTTGTTGTTGGCCAACCCTCTGCTCAGGAAAAGCTGGGCGAGGAAAGATCATGAATTCAGTTTTGGGAACATGGTTTGAGTTGCTTGTGGGAAGAGTCCAGGTGGCGTGTAGAGCCGTAAATACCGCTCTGAAGCCTTGGAAAAAAATGAGATTCTAGAGGAAGTAATTGGGAGTCTTGAATCTGACCTAAAACACAAGGTGGATGAAATCACCTAGATTGAAAGAAGGCACAAGGCGTCAAGCTGCACTTTAAATTGGAAATGTTGAAGGTTGATGTGGACTAAGAAGATGGAAGAACCAGGTGAGGGTGATGTCAGGGGAGGTAACTGAAGATTTCTCAGGAAGCAGGAAGGATTTACCAACACTGTCAAATCACGGCGAAAACAAAGCACAGGACATTAGAACAGTGTGAGAATGTGGCTTCATACATAGTCACATGGATGGACTTAAAACTGCTCACCCAGGGCTAGTCACACCCCCATGATCCACTTCTGTTTCCTTTTCATGAGAAGCCAACATTTCCCACGCATTCTCCTTCAACGCATTTACCCTTCCCTCCCTCCTTCCCCTGTGCAGTGGAATTCTCCTCCGTACATCAATGTTTGGGGACTCGCCTCCCACTGCTCCTCTCCCTTTCAGCTGCTTAGCGTTGCTATGGAGACCCTCACTTAATTAACCCAACCCAGGGAGCTGGTGCCTCTGGTGGGAAGAAAACCCGCCAGAGCAGAGGCGGACCGAGCCGAGCGGAGTCGAGCAAGGGCTCGCTGAGAGCAGCAGGCAGGAAGCTCACAGGCCGGCCGCCACGTGGGCTGAGCCCGCGAGCTCCCGCGAGCCCCTGCGAGCTCCCGCGAGCTCCCGCGAGCTCCGCCGCAGCCTCGCCGGTCTGCGCGCGCAACTTGCGAAGACCGTGCCCGCGGCGGGTTGCAGGGGCGCGCGCGGCCTCCGCAGGCTCCCGCGGTGCGCTCCCGGCGCTGTGACTGCCAGGTCTCTGCTCTTTGCTCCTTCCTCCACTAGTCTACGGTACTCTAACCACTTTTGCGTTCCTATAGACGGCTCCTCTCTCCATTGGTTACAAGTCGGCTCCTCTGGACTCTCTAAAACAGTGCGGCTCCGGGCAGCTGCACTTTTCTCCTCTCCCCGGTACAAATGCTGTGACTCACAACTGAATTTGAGTGGGGACTTTCGGACTTGAAGAACAGGCAGCGGGAGTCTTTGGCGTTCTTCTTGTTGCACATAAGCTTTTGAAATTGGACATTATATTTAGATTAGTGCGGGGGGTGGGAGACATTAATACCACAACCCCGAGGAGATAACAGCTTTGCTAAGAAAAATGAACAAAGTTAAATAAAACTTTGCAGTTTTGTGGAGTCTGCCGATTGGATGATTGGGTTTGTTTGTTTTTGTTTGTTTTAACAGCGTACATTATATCTGAGGTGAACACTTGCTTAATTAGAACTAAGGATTTTGTAGGACGAACTCTGATTTACAGGGGACTTTAGAGAGTTTTAAAACTGATCCTGGGTATCTGTTTACTATTAAAATGACATTTTTCAGTTTTAGAAATACATATTTTAAATACAGTTCTTTTTCTCTTTGTGTCTTAAACTGAATGTAAAAGTTATTAGGTTTCCTGGAACTCTAGGTTCCTAGAAAATGCTACACAAGCTTTTTAGATTAATGCATTTTAAAAATGAATTGAAACGGATTTTGAATGTTTCCCCCATTTTGTTTCAGTTTCATCAACAGTATAGTGAAATATTTTTCATGATAAATGTCAAGAATTACTTCCAACAAAGTAACAGTGTGCAGGTGTTCTAGATTTCCACCCATTTAGGTTAAATAGTTTCACATAATGCAATGTAATTGCGTGATTTTATTTTTAACATCTCCTTTATGTTTAGTTATAACAGCTTCTAGAAGCAATTTAGTTTGTTGATTATTGGAAAGCACGGTCATTTCCAATTTTATTAGGTAGAGAATATCATGAAGCATCTATGTATTAATGTCTTAACATTCAGTTGAATGAGCAGTCTAAATTGAAATGACATGACATTAAAGTGATACACCACATAATGTCCATTAATTTAGTATTGAATCTGAAAATATATATGTCTAATTGAACTAAATTCATTTTAATCTCCAGATGGAGAAATCAATTATTCTACTGCTCTGGATACAGTATGCTGTTAAGGTAAGACATATTGAATATGCTCTTTTAGGAAAAATTAGTTAACGGACCAGATGCTATTGCATTGTGTTTATCCCTGTTGGTAAATTAGGCATATATGAAGAGAAATAACACTAAATATTAGGCTTATTACTTAAGAAAACGTTTCTTTGCTAGGTGCTGCACAAATATGTACCAAAGGTGGCATCAGTTTTCACTGCTTGCAAATTGTATTAGGGATAATCAGTGGGGAGAGAGAGAAGAATTTGGTAAAAGACATGGTATGGTAACTTATTTTAAGGTTGTTTCTGGTACGATAAATACATCATTTAAAAAAAAATGAATCATTCTCCTGAGAGTTGAACTTATTTATTTATTTTTTTTGTCATCTAGGGTAGCTGTCCACAACCTTTTTTGCAGCAGGGATTGGTTTTTGTGGAAGACAGTTTTTCAACAAACTGTGGGGTGGGATGGGGAAATGGTTTTGGGCTGATTCAAGTGTATTGCATTTATCAGGCATTTTATTTCTATTATTGTTGTTGTTATTACATTGTAATATATAGTGAAATAATTATACAACCAACTTGCCACTATAAAGCTTGCCACCAGATGCAGCTTAATTGTCACTTGCCACTCACTAGAGAGGGTTTTGATAACAGTATGAAAGCAATTGATTCATTGTGGTCTCTGTGCAGTCAAACCTCTCTGCTACTGTTCGTTTGTATTTAGAGCTGCTCCCCAGCGCTAGAATCACCACCTCAGATCATCAGGCATTAGATTCTCATAAAAGGAGTGCACAACCTAGATTCCTCACATGCACAGTTCAAAGTAGGGTTCATGCTCCTATAAGAAGCTAATGCCACTGCTGATCTGAGAGGGGGCGGAGCTCAGGTAGTAATGTGAGCAATGGGAAACAGCTGTAAATACAGATGAAGCTTTGCTGGCTTACTTGCTGCTCACCTCCCACTGTGTAGCTCAGTTCATAAGAGGCCACATGGCCCGGGGGCTGGGGACCACTGATCTAGGGAACATAAAGGGCCTCTCGTCCTATGGCCTTACTCTTTTGCCTCAGTTACTAATATTTTCTTTACCTATCAATAAACCAAGGCTCTAAATTGGTTCAAACATTGTGTAGTCCAACTAACTTTAATTGAATATGTATTTTCAAGAGTGTCTGCAAAATAATGCAATTTTGTAGCCATTATGATTAAGGTACAGTTGACATGCCAGGAGGCTGTGCAGTGTTTTTCCTATGACTTTGAGTCTCTTCCTTCTCCCTGACACTGGCAATATAGTGTTTCTTAGCTTGAAACACATTGATCTTAAATTTTCTTGCTTTGATTTCACTTCCCTTTCTTATGTTATTTTCAAAATTATGTTTACAAATAGATTATCCAATAGTTATTTAATTCATGTGTAGAAATCAATATTACTGAAATATTTTTTAGTTGTAATTTGGCAGCATATTTGTTGCATTTTTGTAAATTTCCTCATAAAATAACCAAGAATTCATTTTTATTATTATTTTACTATTACTTTTTTTTCCCATTTCAGATCTCAAAAAGCTTTCATCATATACCAGTAAATAAACAAACAACAACAATTTTTATTGAATGGGAAGAGTTTCCTAAGGGAGGAAGTCCTGAATTTTATTATTTGAAATACCAGCTTGTTAATAATTTTGCTCAAAAAGTAAGGCATCATTTTTTTGGCTTTGATGAAAAGTAAGCATAATGTAAATTTGTTATAACAATGCCACATCAGAAATAGGAACTTAATAGTTATTGTGATTTTTTACTTTTATTAATATATAAAATATTAGCATTTTATGAAGTATCTTTAATAAGTAGTTGATCAAAATAATATTTAACTTTTTATAGGAATGGTTATGTATTTTCCTTTTTAGAATTTGAATACTACACAGAGAGGAGTTATTTAAAAATAACATTTTATGTAAAAATGAATTTTATATGTGTTTAAACTCCATATTAGAAAAACTGTTTCTTTTTTTTTTTTTTTTTTTTTGACAGAAATACTTGGTATTTTTATTATTCAATACATTGGCTCAAAGTCAACTTTGTGCAGTACATTATTAGTTAACATTTTGCACTTTGGAGCTAGACCTCAGTATACAGGCATGCACAACTTGAAGTTTTGGCCAATAATAACTACCTCTACAATGGTGGTAGGAGATGACGGGTTATATATGGTATTATTCTTGAAGATCTTCCCAGTGAGACAAGATGTGGCGGTGGAAAACACAGTGATATTGATGATTGTCGTCATGTATATGCCCAGATTAACATCAATGGAAAAACTGTTTCTTAATAGGAGATGTTTAAAAGTGAAACTGTTACTGTACCTGACACAGAGGTAGTAACTATTTTCTTAAGTAAACGTATCTCATTATTTACAGAATGTCAAAAGCATTCCTGCAGAGCCACAAAAAATTCCAAGATCAATACTAACACTAGAAGAAAATGAAGACTATTACATCATTATACAGTCCATAAAATATGGACAAATTTTAAGTGAAAAGTCATTTCAAACCCGTAAGTCATATTTATATGTTCAGCTATATTACCTAATTATGGAAAGGGAAACACAGATAATTTGAATTTTACAGTGATTAACAAATATGTGATGGTAGTTGAAAATCACGTCATGATAACAGTATTCTGTTCTTTAAATGTAATGTAAATTTCAATATTTAAATAAAATTGTAAACTAAGCTAAGAATTACATTTTCAGATTTGGCATTTAATGTGTACTAATTTAAATAGGTAGGGATAGTGGAACTGTAAAGAGTAATCTACATTATTCTAAAAAATATTATGCTGTGGATTTGTAATCTAATTCAGTCATTCTAAATAGGGTTCAAGAAACTTCCATATAGTCTAGAATATATGTTATAATTAATGTTTTCCTAACATGGTAAATCTTTTGTAATTCAATATCCTTTGTGTTTCATTCAGTTTCATTTGGAAACATACTAATTATTCTTTCTGATTTTTTTTTAGGTGGAATCTCAACTAGAAATATTAAAACAACAGCAACAAGTACGAGTGTTTCTTTTAACTGGAGCATGCTACCTTCCTATGACATTTCAGTGTCAATATCTCTTAATAATTCTTCACAAATTATGCAAAGTCATGTCATCGTTTATGAGTGGGATGGTTTGAAACCAGCTACCTTATATGCTTTTACTTTCGAATTTAAACAGTTGCATTTGGATTTTATAAATATACTTCAGAAACTGGATGTTCAAGTTGAAACAGGTATATAGATATTTGGTTCATTATTGATTAATATACTTATTACATTGTGTAAATGTACCACAACTTCTTTATCCAGTCACGTATCAAAGGACAAGAGTTGGAGGGGGGGAGTTGGAAGTGGGAACTAGATATTTGGTGATGGAAGGAGAGCTGATTCTGGGTGTTGAGCATGTAATACAATACATAGGTGATGTAATGTAGAGTTGTACACCTGGAAACTATGTATTTAAAGCATTCCCTCTCCCCATCCTTCTTCTTCACCTGTGAAAAAACAAGACAGCATTTCTATAAAAGATTCTTTTCACATCTTTCTAATATTGTGGGTTGAGGCACTGATGAAGTGTGAACAAGAGTTAAAGTACAATATCTACTTTGAACAGGTCGATTTTCCTGTCTTACTATGGTATGCAATCTTGGAGAAAAAGGCTAAGCAGCCACTCCATTTATTTCTGGAAAGTGAACACATTTGAAGTTAAGTGACAGAGAACAGATTTCTTAGCAAGCATTACGTCTTGTCCTCTGAAATATACTTTAGAAATTTTCTACTAATACAAGAATAATGGATAGGAAAGGCAACATAAAGTAACTTAGGGAAAAAAAATCATCATTTTTTTGTTTTATTGTTATAACTGGACAATACTGTGTAAGCAATTCTTACAGCTACTTAAAAGCCATTTTACTTGGTAGCAATTCAACTACTACTTGAATAATAAAAGTTTTAGAACTTTTATTGGTTTACCAAGTGTACAACTAATACTATGAGGTTTTCATGATTAAGTTATAGAGATGTTAAGACATAATTATGAAATGTTATATTACTGAATTTATTTTTAAGAAAATACATATATATTTTTGTAGGTTCATGTTCCCAAGGATGGGTAGCATTAAAAAATAGCTGTTACAGAGTTAGCAAAGAGAGTAAACCATGGACTATAGCCCAGCAACATTGTAAATTATCCTTCAATTCTGCACAACTGGTGGATATAAAAAATGAAGAGGAAAAAAATTTTATATTTTTACATCTCAGGTCAAAGAATCACATAATAATATGGACTGGTCTTAATGATTTGAAGGTCAGTAAATACAAAGACATGCATATATTGTGATAAAAGTGTTTTATCTATGTTCATTCATTCCTTCATTAATTCTTTCACTTATTCCTTCCTTTATTCAATAGAGATTTATTGAGTACTTGTTATAAGCCAGACGCTGTTTCTTTTTATTTTCCTATTCTCTGTCTCCCTCCCTCGCTCCTTTCCTCTCTTCTTTCTCTTTCTCTCTCTAGAACAGTTATAGGTTCACAGTAAAATTGAGGGGAAGGTACAGAGATTACCCATATACCCCTTCCTCCACACATACATAGCCTCCCCCATTATTAACTCCAGAGTGGTACATTTGTTACAACTGAAGAACCTACAAGGACACATCATAATCACCCAGAGTTCATAGTTCACATTATGGTTTCTCAGTCATGTACATTCTATAGGTTTGGACAAATAGGTAATGACGTGGATCTATCATGTTAGTATCTAAAGCATGTTTTAACTGTCCTAAAGATCCTCTGTCTCTGCCTATTCATCCCTTCCTCACTTCCTTCAATCTCTTTTGTAGGCATCTATTTCTTTACCTAATTTTGCTTTAATTTTGGTCTTCCCCAGACCCCTCTTAACTTCATTTGACTGATCTCATTCATTTCTTCACGTATCACCTAAACCAGTGATTCTCAAATATTGACATAGCTTACTTTCTTCTTATGAGCTCCAGACATCTACCTAATTTTCTTCTGATTATCCCTTCTGTAATTTTCCACAGACATGCCAACACTGTCCAGACTGATTTGTCAGCTCCTTTCCACCCAGCCTGCTCTACTTCCATTTGTGTCCTCTTTGAACAGTGCAGTATTATGAACCTGAGACATTTACATCTTCATCTTCTCCATTTTACTCCACACACATGTCCAGATTTATGAAGCTCAATTTTACTAAAAGAGATCCAGAAAGATCTGAAGATTTTATTCAATGCAAGTGAAAAGGAGTGTGTGACATTTCCCCCCATTATTCTATCATTATGAAATACCTCATGAAATTGACTTTTGGTCAGCATTTTGTAAGAAAACCCAAGAGATAACACAGTTATTTTTGTCTAGATGATGGTTATATTTTTCCTGTTGATCCACTTAATTTTATTTCCTGCTACTCAAAAATAAATCTGTTCTTCATGGCATAACCTGATCGGTAGTGACCCAAGGCAAATTTTATTAGTTTGATATCAGTTTTTTTTCTGTGGAACTTCGCATAAGCCTAGGAAAAGCTATAGACAATCTTTAATTGCATTCTCACCCTTTTTGAACTTCCTTTATCTTTTAATGGGAAGAGAGAAGTTCTAATAAAGATTCCTCAAATCACAGTTCCTTTCAGAGAAAGCCCACCTCTCAGCATTCCATTCTATTTCAAAGTATTATACCAGTTAGTGTTTATAGTTGTTTTCTGCTGTTAGCATGGTTGTTACAAACTGTTTATACTGTTTAAATTAAATGTTCTCTTCTCATAGTTTTGGCTACTGGTTCCTGTTTAAAGGTTCAGGCGACATGGTTATGGTAGCCAGAGGCTTCAAGACAACCTCGTGGCTGCTGTACATTCTTCAAAATTGTTTAAGAGACAGTCTCTGCTTTCAAGATACTTAAAAGTAACTTGGGAGATAAATGAACCATAAAAGTAACTATAAAAATTTTATTTATACTCATAGCTAAGTCCTGTAGTGTCTCCTAAGTGCTAAGCACTATTCCGAGTGCTTTATGTGTAAACCATATAAGGAAATTGGAGCACAGGGAGGTTAGCTTGTCCACATGGACATGATTAGAGTCTGCTCTTTACTGTCCTCCACACCCTCTGTGTTAAACTGGTCTCTTAAGGTTGACATCAAAGTTACCTGCTGGGTTATAGCCCCTGTGGTAGGTTGACAAAGTCATCACCTCTTTCCCCCATGCTGAGTGAGTGCACTTTTGTTACTGCACTTTAAGGATAGATGGTCTTATTCATCAGTGCATTCCTAGCTTCAGCTGGGGCCTCGCGCTCAGCAAGAACGTAATGAAAAAAATGTTAACAGTCTCTGTATTACACTTTGTGAGGGTTATATAGGTAATACTCATTTATTTCTCACAGCAACCTAATAAGGTAGGCACTATCATGATTCTCATTTTATAGATAAGGAAAATGGAGTTCAGAAAGATCCTGGGTTACATAGCTATTATAATAGCCCAGTCAAGCCTTGAACCCATAGCTGTCTCACCAGTATTCATGCTCTAACCACTTGAATATACTCCCCTTGAGCCTCTCTGTCTGTTTTCAAAACTACAGCATCATGTATGCAATAGAGCAAACTCTTTGAAGAAACAACATTCTTCCATCATGCTAAGTGGAATTGGGATATATTTTCAAAAATCTTATTAGAATGTTTGGAGGGAGCATTTCTCTTTGATTGTCATCTATGCAACTATCTTGGAGCTGTCTTGATGCTGGAATGGCATGATAATCACAATATAGACAGAGACCCTGTTTTCCTAGTGCTCATTATCTCTATAAGAATTTTATTTATTTTATGAGGAGCTATTATGTCCCTGGTGTACATATACTCTCTCTAAACCCATTGGCAACCACACAGAGTAGTTTTGACTCTCTCCATTGTACAGGTGAAAAGTTTAGTTCCTATAAGGTTAGCAGTTGTCCAAGGATCGATAGTAAGTGGTAGACATATTGATTAGAATACAGGTGTGTTTTTGTCAAAGCTTATACTTTTCCTACTACTCCTTTCAAGGAGGGTAGCCACATGACTATATGTTCATTACTTGTGGGAATTGAGGTTGGTGACATTCACCAGTGACATCCCTTAGCAGAAAGGTATCAGCAGTCTGTCCTGATACATATGACTTAGTTGATGATTTGAAATACAATAATACCTAATGAATAACAGATCTGTTCCTGGCATTGTGTTGAACCCTTCGCATGCACTCTCTTTTTAATCCTCACAATTTAAGGTGTAAATTCTATTATTATACCCATTTTACAGATGAGAAAATAGGGGCTTAGTGTGAGATTCAGCACTTTGCCTGAAGACATATGGCTGATGAGTGAGTGAAAGTGAACTGTATCCCCCTCTCAGAATCTTTATCATGAGGGAAATCTACATAAATATATTAAACTAGTTCATGTTTTAACAATCTTAGAAAATTTTATAGTACAGGTGTCACAAAAATCTTCAGACACACTTGTTTGAAGATATGACACTTTTTTTTAAGTTGGCTTAATTTGTACATATTATTACAGAAAGAAGGTCATCTCACATGGACAGATGGATCATCTTTTGCCCTGAAGAAAAACGAAATCTTTTCTTCTTCACTACTACCAATGAATGGAACAGATTGCTACATTTTACAGCAAAATGCAACTGACTCCAACTATTTTTTTGCAAGATTTTTCTGTTACGTTCCATTGCCATATATTTGCAAATATGAATGTAATTATTTTTACTAGTATTTTTATATTTATGCACCTCACACTTTTATTATTTTTAAAATAGAATTGCAATTTGTAATTAAAATAATTGTTTTAAAAAATATTTCTTTCAGCACCTTCTCTGCAGGGAAACCTTTTTCTCTATGTAAAGGATGTTGGAACAACTGAAGTTGTATTTAGTTGGAATAATTTGAATGGCTGGAATAATTTGAATAAGTGGCTACAACTAGGATATAAAATTATCATTAAATATTATTTAAATTATACAGAACAACATTTTGAGAGCATGTCTCTAAATATTACAGAAAAATCAATTACCCAACTGTCTCCTGGCTGTGTTTACAGATTTTTACTCTTTGCACTAAATGAATGGAAGGCAAAAACCACATTAAGTCCAGTATTCACTGTTGAAACACGTAAGTTACAAGATATCTCAAATGATAATTTTTCTAATATTTAATATCTTCATTAGGTATTTCCAAGGGTCTGGCATTTTCTTATAACACTCAAGGTGTATCTACAACTTTACCAATTTTAAATTACTATGAATCTGTTTATGTGTTTGGATTTTCTGTTAAACTATAAACCCATAAGGAACTATATTCATGTAACAGCACCATGTATACCTTTCCCAGTCCATAGTAGGTAATAACTTTCTGTGGAAATGAAATTTTCGATATATGCTAATAGCAAGAGATAAACAGACACGTGTGTTTGGATTTTAAGAGTATTATAATGGAGAGAATTAGTAAGGAATAAAAGTAAATGCAAACAAAACTATACAGCAAAATATAACCTAAATTTTTATGAGGTGGTGCATTTAATGAATGCTTTCTAGAATTCCAAGTGTGGGTGAGTGGGGAAGCCTTGTGCAAAGGAGATGCCAAGACTCAAACTTGAGGGAAGAAAAACAAATGAGTCAATGTCTGGAGATATGAATTGTGGGAAAAGAATAATGCAGACTGATTGGAGAAAAGTTCCTTGGGCATAAGGGTAAAATCAGTTTGAGAGGTAGGTGGGGCCAGATTTGGAAGGGCCTTGGGTCTCTGTCTCAGGTGGTTGGACTTGATATTAGAAGCAATGGGAATCCATTAAGACTGTAGTGTTTTTAAGACTTGCTTTACTTGCCACAAAGCACTCTTAATGCATTGTTTCACTCAGTCCCTACCTCAATTCTGGGAGTAGCTATGTGGAAATGAGAACACTGTGCTTCGGAAAGGTTAAGTAAACTGACTAGGGTAGCATGCTTTATTAAGTCGTAGAGCCTAACAGGAATCCAGATGGTCTTATTTTTACTCTTGAGATATTGCTCCTAAAGAAAGAATGAAGAGAATGTGTATGTTGGGAGGGCAGGGAATGAATATGGGTTTGTTGCTGATATGTGCAAGATGCTATTTTAAGAAAATGAACCTGCAGGGATTAAATCGAGTATCACTGGCGTTGGATGAAATGGTTTGGAGTGGGGAAATATGAAAGTGAGTGCCCGAGCGTGGGTGATGATGGGATGACGAGTGTACACTATGAAGTCCCTGCACTCTAGTCTGACAAGACAGAAAAGGTAAAAGACATAAGTAGCGTGTGATGACTGAATGCCATTCAGTGCCATGTTGGTAGTGCTCATAACAGAAATGATTGAACAATAATGTTTGTCAAACACTGCCAAGTGCTTTATTGTTCTTATTTAATCTTCGCAATAGTTTTATGAAGCGGGTACTGCCAATAATTCCCATTTTATAATCAAGAAACGTGAGGCTCAAAAAGAGTAAACAATTTACTCAGGGAGCAGAACTAGAAAGTGGAAGAGCTGGGACTTAAATCCAGCTTTTCTTTTCTCTTCAAACTAGAGTATTACGGAAGTACTGACAAGTGAGAGATGATTCTGCCAAACCGTATCACTAATATCCTGTATTTTTCTGTTATTTTTATCCCATAGGCCCATTATCAGCCCAAAATTTCACAGTTACTCACGTGACCCCAACAGAAATATTTTTACACTGGGATCCTCCTGATCCTGTATCTTTTCACCATTATCTTGTGACTATTTTGGATGTTGAAAATAATAAATCGGAAGAGGTGTTTGTTGGAAAACTCAATACATCAACAATAATTAGAGATCTCAAATCTTTTCATCATTATCTGATCTGTTTATTCAGTGTAGCAGAAAGAGGAACTTTAAGTTGCTTTCAGAAACCTATTTCAGCCATTACAGGTAAGTGTTGGCATATTTTGCCTTTTAATCAAAAATATAAACTGCATAATATGTTAGAATGTTATTTTGATAACATTTAATTATGTCAATCATTTATAGGTACAAATACAGCTGAAAATTTGTTTGAAAGTTGAATCACAATTTTAAGCATGTATTCTAAATACAAATTCATTTACATTTGAACATCTGCATTGTTTCTACCAGAGCTCCTAGAAGACACCTTGTTTATCATAGCCTTGGCTAGAAAATAAAGTATAAAATAGGAAAATTAGTTTACCCAGAACCCTTCATTAGCAGTGTGATTAGTTTACCCCTAGAGGGCAGTCTCATCCCAGAACTTTTGGCCAATGCATTTCTAATCATTCACCTCCAGATGGCAGTTTTTTGAATCCTTGTCTAGAACATAATCACTAGTTGTTGATCTTTTATTTAAGTATTCTATTAACCCCCTTAGGTATAAGTCATTCTTTTGTGAAAAGTAAAACACTATTATATAAAACAGTGCATAACTAAGCACATTTTGGGAGTATAGCCCTGTGTATGCAATGTGGGTTATTTGTATGTATGTATTTAACATGCCTACATGCAAAGTTCTTTGATTGAAATTTCACCAACTAGAATTTACTTGAGCTGAAATGGAAGACCTGCATGAGCACCACCATAGGTTAATTAACTTTCTCATACTTATTGGAAATACTTGGTATTCTTTTAAAAGAATAAGATAATAAAGCTTACTAAATGCAAATGCTTAACTTACATGTATTCAGCATTGCAAATCCTAACCGAAGTATTTTTCTCATTGGATATGAGATAGCAGCTGTTTTTTTCTTCTTGAGCTCAGACAAAGCATTCTTCAATTGATACATAAATGCTCAGTTGAGTCCCTTACACTTTAGGGAAGATGCTTTCATTTTTAACTGGCAGGCAGACTTGGAGGATTTCTCACAGATTCATTGATTTTGAAGTTATATTAAAAGCTCCCATATTATGTATCTGTTTACTAGAGGGATGAGAAAGGGACATGTCAGTCTGCACACTTAATTTGGGGTCATTTGCTGTGTATGTTAACTATAAGTGGACATAGCAGTGCATGTCCAGGAATTCTCTTCCAGAAATCTACATGTCTACATTTCTCACCGTATTCAAGTTTGTGCTCAGAATCTTATCTTTTCAAAGATACCTGCCCTGAATGCATTATTTAATACTTCCTCCCTATAGCCACAACACTTCTGATCTCCCTACCTTTGGCTTACCTTTTCTTTTTGGCTTAGCACTTATCATATCTAAAGTACTATAATGTACACATTTGTTATATGTATTGTTTATTGTTTAGTTCTACCCATTAGAATACAAACTTCATAAAGCAGTAACCTTTGTTATTTTTCTTTGTTAAAGATTTATTTTATTGTTTTTGACAGACAGAGAGGAATAGAGACAGGGGAAGGCCCAGAGCAGTCTCCATAGTTGTACGCCATCAGTTTTTGACATGGTTTTGTTCCACACAGGTGGTCAGGGGCCACACTGGGCAGGAACCAGGCCAGGGACCTCCCACATGAGAGGCATGCTCCCTTTAGCCAGAGGCTGAATTGGGGGGTGGGCAAGAACCAAATTGGGGGCTTCACCAATTAAGATGAACTAAGCACACCTTAGTTCAGTATATGGGCCTGCACAGGCCTGGACCAGGATTTGATCCTTGATCCCTGAGGCTGCAAAGTGAGCACTTAACATGCTGAGCCATCCTGACTTCCCCTTTGTAATTTATTTTTTAATTGTTGCACTCTACTTGCTTAGGAAAATGACTGGTACATAGTAGGTGTCTGTGTATATTTGATAAAAGACTGAACAATCTCAATAATTGAAATATTACTCTGCTGAAACTCTTAAAAACCTGAAGTATTTGCTACATATTTTCTATTTTCCTTTTATGTGTAATGAATGTGCTTAATTATATCGGTAAATCTTGCATGGTGATAACAAGACACATTTTTCTCCAATATTGAGTTCTTTTCAAGATGTGGTGACATAGGGGTTTGTTAACTTTACTTTAAATACTAATTCATATTGAACTGAGATATTTTTATTCAATAGAATAAGTACTGCTATTAATAAACTAAGATATGTGTATCTGTTTTTCTCTTTCTCTAAGGTATTAATCCACCTCAGAGAGTTAATGTTGAACCTGAAGATGTGGGAGAGGACAGTGTAGTGCTTCAGTGGGAATCCCCACAAGATGGCTATGAGGTTTATATTCAGATCAAATCCATACCAGATCCAAGAGAAGTCATGAATCTTTTTGTGAAGAATGCTCATAGATTCAAGATTGATAATTTAATTCCTGGAATGACATATGACATTGGAATGGCAACAGTGATTAATGGAAACTTGAGTGAGCTGGTAACTATTCAACAAACTCTAAGTAAGAATCAAATACCTTTTGTTCTTAATGCGTATTTACTGTTCTAGGGGTATTGTAAGATAGTCTGCATAGACCCCTTTTATAGTAGGTTTTACCTAAGCAGATTCTTGGTATGCTTTACATAGTGGTAGCCTCAAGACCTAGAATAAGTCTTATTCCTTTCATTCTGACAGTGTTTCCTGCTTGTAAAAAAGACAGCATTGTTTATGATTAAGAACTAGACCCTAAAACCATATGATTTAGGTTTGAATCTGATTCCAACTATTTGAATAACCCTGAGCAACGTACCTAGCCTATTTATGCCTCAGTTTTCATACTTATAAAATGGGAGAAAATAATAGTATGTACTTCATGGGACTCCCCGAGAATAGTTGATTTACTAAATGTAAGGACTTATATAGTTGTGTGTCATGAACTATTCTATGTATTTATAATAATTATTATATCAACAAAGGCATGCTATAGCACACTGAAAGGAAATGTTGACAGTATATAAAATGTTTATTTCAAAAGCAAAAACAAATTTCTATGTTCTTTCTCAAATAAGATTAATTCACTAGATAAGTAATCATTGAAAATCTATTAAGGAGGGAGAAAGATACACTTAAAATGTGAAAAGAAAGTTAAATGAATGAATAATTATACATATTTATAAGTTTTGATAAACATTAGGAGAGGAAAAAGCAAAGTTATATGACACAGAGAGAGAAGAGGTATGAAGAGTTCTACTAAATAAGTATAACAGAAGGAATTACATTTGAATGGAGGCTTAAAGTATGAAGAGGAGCCAGGATATCATAAGATGATAGAGGGGTACTTCAAGCATGAAGGGTGTAAAACAGGAAAAAAGTGTGGTGTGTCTGAGAACAAAAAGACCAGAATGTGTGTTCTCAGAAAGAGGGAGAAAGGTCGTAGGAATGATATTGGAGAGGTATTCAGGGTTCAGACCACAAAGACCTTGTCACCTTTGCTTTTCTTTAGAGGGCAATGGGTAACCGCTGAGAGTTAAAAAAAAAATTTTTTTTTTAAAGTTTATTTTATTAATTTTTGACAGAGAGAGAGAGAGAGAGAGAGAGAGAGAGAGAGACAGACAGAGAGAGACAGAACTGAACTGGGGGAGCTCCCAGTTCAGCACATGGTTCTGCATGGACCGGGACCGGGACTCGACCCTCAGTCCCCGGCACTGCAAAGCGAGCACTCCACCCACTGAGCCATCCCGGCTTCCCCGCTGCTGAGAGTTTTATACAGGAGAGTAACAATGTGACCTATGTTACGAAAATTTACCTGTGGCTATGTGCAAAGAATGATTTGTAAAGGAACTGGATAAGAGGGTATTGTAGAATCTGGGCAAAAGATTATGGTTGACTAGATGGGAAAGTGCAGATAGATAATACTAGATATATTTTATATTATAGAAGTATGAGGTACCATCTTTAATATTGGAGTACTTATGATGAATAAAGGAAGGGAGAAACTAAGGGTTTTGACTTGAGCTATTTGGGTGGATAGTAGTGACTCCGAAGAAGGAAGATCATTGACCTCACAGGCCTTTGGACTAACAAGGGCAGCTGGCTGGAAAAACATGAATTGGTCTAAAAAAATTATATACCAGCAGTTTCCACACTCAGCCATCATTGAATCTTCCTATTTTATTCTCCAAAGACTAAAACTGAATTCATGAATGGCACTTTTATGCTTAAATTTCTGAGAAAACCTCCCTGAAGCTAATTATCATAGGAAACAGCTATTAAAAAGAAAACTACTAAGAAAGATATTGCTAAAAAGAATTAATTCATGCCTATTAAACACTCCAACAGATATTTACTGGCAGAATAGAAGTACTAAAATAAAAATATGTGGATGTAAAATGAACTGTAGTCTTCTGGTATCTAGTGATTATTAGCAATATGAGGTTGGAATATCCCCACATTGTCTCGGTGCCTAAGTTTCTCTCTTAAAATTTTAAATCATCCAATACTTTTTAAAGTTGGCTTCTAGCTCTAAAGGCCTATTTTTTTTGACTCTAGGGAACTTAGCACATTTTCACCCATCTGCCATCTAAAATATAAAATGTTTGCCTCCTTTTCTGGATAATGATCATTTTTGAATGTTTTTTCAGCTCTGTGTCATGTGTAAGCACAGTTCTTGATTATTTAATTTGAACACTTACCTGTAAAACTGCTATCCAACACAGATGCTGAACCATGGATTAACATATATGTTTTAGGAAGGATAATAGAATATTGCTGTCTGAAGGTAGGGACAAAATCTTCTTGCAGATCTGATACACAGTTCTCAGCATAGTGCCCCTGATAATTTTGTAGTGCATCCCTATAGCTTTCTTCTGTCATGGAGTCACATTTGTTCTCCAGGGCATCATGGCACAGATCTACTCCCAGATTCATATGAAGGGCCATCAAATGTAACAACCATTAGGTGTTCCTGGTGTCTATAGTTTTTTTCCTTCTGGTGGATTATTTCTAGTTCCTTCAAGTATTCTAGTATCTCTTATAATCTTTTTGGCCTTTCTATTTTGTTCTTAAGCTTGACAATCACTTTTGGCATCAGCAGATTATTTATCATTCACCATTTGCATTTCTTTCAAGATGATAAAGCAAATGTTAAACTATTTCAAAGTACATAGGTAGAAATTAATGCTTGCCATGCTCATTCAATAAATATTTATATATTAATTTTTTAAATAATTTATTTTTATTGTTATTGACAGAGAGAGAGAGACAGACAGAGAGAGAGACAGAGAGAAGGGAGGGCCCAGAGCAGTCTCCACAGTTGCAAATCAATGGTTTTCTACATAGTTTTATTATACAGGTAGGTACAAGGCTGTGCAGGGCAGGAACCAGCTAGGGGCCTCCCACATAGGAAGCTTGCCCAGTGAGAACCAAACACACCCAGATTGGCATATGAATCTGCCTGGGCCAGGGCCGGGATTCAACCCTCGGACCCCAGGGCTGCAAGATGAGTGCTCAATCCACTGAGCCATCCTGGCATCCCTCAACAAATATTTATTGATAACTATTATTCAATGTGGCTTATTTTTCTCTTTCCCATGCACTTTGAGGCAATGAAGCATAGAGAAGGGGGCATCCTTTTTTTAAATGAGCTTTCAAAGACATGTAGATGAGAATAAAATTTACACATTCATTTTTTTCTTTCTTCTTCAAAACATATCTGTTTGTCTCTCTCTCTAAATTATTCTGAAAATAACTGGTAAAACTTGATTTCTAGTTGTTATTGTGCCCTTTGGGAGAAGGTGGTGTTTATCAGCACTGACCTTGGAACTGGGTTGCCTAAGCTAGAAGTCCAGCTCCACAGTGATCAGTTTATAGCCTTGGGGAAGTCATTCTACCTTTTTGGTCCTCAGTTTTCTTTTCTCTAAAATGGGAAAGATAATAATTTTATCTGTTTATAAAGGTAATCTAATTTAAAGGCTCCAACATCAAGCAAGCACTATCAGAGTGTTTGTTGCTATGATTTTCATGTGTCATCAGGAGTGGAGTGGTTGCATGGAGCTATGTCCATCCTTAGCAGGAAATAAAGCTGTGTATGCGGTCTCTCTTTGTTGAGGGGGATTGACTATATCCAAGGGTTTTCTTTTTCTTTTATTTTTTTGGAGGGAAGGAGAGCTGTGAGAGAAATAGTATTGCTGTTTTCTTTCTTCTTCTAGATATAGAATAAATTTGAGGCCTCGTTCTATACCTTGTCTGTAATAAAAGCCTTTGAATTTGGCCTCGTTCAGTTTATCTCATATTGAAAAAGAAACCAAAACCTCATAGAGTCCCAGGACTACCATTTCTTTTGAAAGAACTTTGGCAGGAAATTGGGTAAATTTAAGGTCATAGTCGCAGTAGCGCAGACCCATCAACAGCCCCCCAAATATGGCAGTACCTTTCACTTTTTTATAGTGAAATCTCCTCCAACTTAGAGTTTCCAGAGGTTCAGACTGTAGTTTTGAAGCAAAGGAAGAACTTGAACTTTTCTACACCTTTTTAGCCTTGGTGATCCTCTACTTTAATGTGCCATGCATTAAAACCATTGGCTTCATTTCCCTCGACAAGCGGAATGGATGAGCAACCCCTTTACCTGCTGGAGGGAACGTTACTGACTCTGTATACTTGTAGAACCAAAATTAGACTATGTCTATTTAAAGCCTTGTGTCTCCTTAGAAATATCTTCAGCACCCAAGAACATGGAAGTAAATTGTTCCCATGACTACACTGGCCATTCATTTCCAGTCCCCAAATCATCAAATCCCACTCAAGGCACATTTAGAAGCTTTCACAGATCACTGCCCACAGATTCAGATGGATTAGATACTTGTGGGATGTCACTCTAGCTGTGAAAAAGCCATATTTCATTTAAAAGCTTTGTAACTAAAGAAAGCTGAAAGGAATTTAAATAGTAAGCCTACAAAAGGTATTCTTAGTGATGGGCAGAAAAAGTTAAGCTAGAATAATTAAAACATGGTGAAAGTGCCTTGAAACCCAGTAGTATACCATATGGAATTTTTTATGGTTAATGTATTGAACATTTTCTCATAACCTTTAAGAATAAAAGAGGTAAGAGAGTTATGTTACAGCTGAATGAATCGATGGGGATACTGCACAGATTTTATGTTCCAGATTGCTAATTATAGGTGTGTGTGTTTAAATTCTTTTACACAGTACTGGCTCTGTGGAAAGGAGCAGAATCACATTATCAAATATTTAACAGTGATTTACACCAGATGTCACCAATAAAACTGGAAAAGCCATCTAATTCTCTGGAGAAAGAAGGACTTCTCAGAATGTATATTTTAGAAGATAGCTACTTGGAGGAAAGACTCACCTAAGGATGTACTGTGTGTGTCTCAATAATCCACAGATAGAATTGAAATTAAAATTGACCCCAGGAAAAAACAATGTGAATTGAAATGGCCTGAAATTTCAAATCTGCTCTAACTAGCACAGTAGAGGACTGAGGTACAATAAAGCTCTTTAAGAGAGGTCAGGGAAAGTGTAAAATGTAAATGAATCCTTCCTCCAAGCTGTTGCCGGAACTGTGTTCCTAAAAATGAAATGAAGTGTCTGCTGAGAATCCCTGTTCCTACAAGATAAAGGACGATATCTATAGCCTCTCACAGGTGCCGGGCGGCCCTTCCATGCCCGCACCCCTTTCCTCACACACACCCCATGCTTTAGCCATCTTGAGTGTGGGCCTGAAACAAGCTCTAAGCACTTTATGTATAAATACAGACTCCCATTCAATCATGACCATGACCCTATAAAACAGATACCCGTCTCCCTCCCATTTTAGGAATGAGGACACCAAAGCATGGCGTGACAAGTAACTTGCCAAAGACACCTGCTAAGCAAGAGCAGAGAGAAGTGGAGATTCCCAAACACGTGATGAGGCCCTTTTTGGTCTCCATGTCTTTGCCTGGGATTCCCCTCTTAGTACCTTTCACCCCCACACACTCTTTCTGGTAAACCTGTACTATCCTTTAAGACTCAGAGAAAACATGACTGACTCTGGAAAGCCTTCTCCAAAGATCTCTGCTAGAATTGTTATTTCTTCTCTTCCCCATAGCTTTTTGTTCACGACATCAGCTCAGCGCTAACCACTTGGGTTTCTAGTTAGTGACCTGTGTGTCTGTCTCTTTCTTGAGGTTGGGAATTCTCTGAAAGCAGGAACCTGGCTTTATTTTAAGTACTTGTTCTTGTATATAGCTTCTCAAAAGTATTTGTTTGATCAACAAATAAAAATCTTAAAAACTTGGAAAATCTCAAATTATGTTTTTGAGACTATCACTGAGATTAAAAAATGTAAAAGTTATAGATTTCCAGTATATATGGACAGATAGCCTGTCAAAATATTGACCTTGTTTCTGTAAGGTTGATATAGTAAACAAAAGTTTAATACACAGATAGTTACTATTTTCAGAAATTCTAGAACATGTTAGAAAAAACACAGAGAAATGTGCTGGAAACTACAAAAATAACACTAATTATAAATCTCTCTTTTTATCTTTCAGAGCCCAAACCAGTTAAAATTGTTATCCCTTATGAAAGTTATAGTACTTCTGTAATCTTATTTGTTCAAACACCTGATATTGGAGTGTTTGATGGCATACATGTTGTAATTGAAGGAGGGCCAAATATAACCATGCCTTTAACACCTGACAATAAAGTAACTGTTGACAGTTTAACCCCAGGCACAGAATATAATTTCTTTGTTTCCATCATCAGTGGGACTAAATTAAGTAATATGTATCATGTGCCTGCAGTAAAAACATGTAAGTATTTTAGGACTTGCATAAGCTTTTTCTTGATTTTGATTTTGTGTACCATTTCAAATTAGTACGCTGCATTTACTTTAACGGAATCATTTTCAAAGACCTTTGAAAATAATTACAAATACCTCACTACTGAGCCAGACCTTTTATTGCCCAAGTATATATGGAGCTAACCATGTGTAAAATTGAGGTCATGAATTTTTTAATTTATTCACTAACAAAAAATATGCTTGCATAGTGATCGGAGTTTTCAATGACTTAATCTCACAGTGAGGAATGTGAATAATTTTAGGCATATTATGAGAGCTAAATTATATTTTTTGAAAGTGTCTTTCAAAGCATATAATCTAAGCCTTATGTTTGCTCACCTCATGCTGCCATTTGTCTGAAAGATTTAGTGTATATTTTCCTTACGTTTTGGAATATTTGCAATTAATATATAGTACATCTGTTCATATCAATACTTACATTTTAAAATTCATCTCGCTTTTAATTGATCGTTTCTTTAAAACGATCAATTCTACACATATTAATTTTGAATATTTGGGATATGAATAATTTATCTAACATATTCATCCAGTAGGTATAGAAATGAATGAGACAGAGTAATAAATTCCACACAAAAATCACTTGGAGTCCTAAAAACATTAAAAGTTTCCACTGTAACATGTCCAGCTTCTTTGTGATTGGCTCTTTTTGTCTACAAATCTTCATATATATTATAATAGCATGTGTCTTCTTCCTCCCAAATTATAATCCTTCCATTACTTTTTAAACTTCACTTTTCCATCTAATACTCCCAAACTGATGTCATAAATCACATTCCAATAGTATTTTAGCATATTTATAATCAGTAAATGTTCATATTTCTTTGATGGCAAATTTTATGGTCTTTTTATATTTTTATTCTCTGCTTCTCTTCCTTATATTAGAAATCATCGTGGGCAGCTTTCTTTTTGATAGTTCTTGTCTTTGAAAATAATTATTACTTGATCATCTAACTATATCAATATTGTGATATTAATGAGCAACATATATCAAATAGAAGATGGTAGTTTAAAGCAACCATTTTTTTTCAGTTTTTCTGAAATAATATTTTTTCTTTATGCTAGATGGGTTCTTTAAAGTTTGAACAATAACCATTAACGCTCATTAGATAAAAATTTGGTTTTAACTTCAGCCAATATTTGATATAAAGAGGATTTTATTACTTGGTCTAGATGTCATATTTTTCTCTCTGTTGTCTTTTCAGCTTATGCTAATAATTTCAGAAGGCTTTATTCTCTTCTTTCTTTTTAGAATGTTCTGCATTTGCTCCCACGAATTTGCTCCTATTTAGTTCTCGCTGCAACATCAAAATTAGCTGCCTGTAATGGTATTTACCATGGTTCTGAGTATTGTAACTGATTCTCATATTTCATTAACTATCATTGTATATGCAACCAACTATTTATAATTAGGATAGTTAGTTGGTTAACATACTTTATTGTTCTTTTTTCACATTGTGCTTTTTTCTGCCCCTTTAAGCCCCCCTGAGGGATCAATTAAAAGAAAAACTCAGGAAACATCTGAGAATTTAAGTGTGTTGTGTGTTTTGGATAGGTTTGGAAGCACCATCGAATATCCATGAAGGCAAAGTTACAGACTCTTCCATAGAAATTCTCTGGAATCGAGCTGATGGGAATTTCCAGCATTATGAAATCACATGCATAAACTGTGCTGCTGCTTCCATGGTATGTTATAAGAGGCCCTTGGAGGAATTAAAATTGAATATTTCATGCTGAATCCACTATTACTGCCTTCTGACATTAGATAGTAGTGAAACCAAATAACCCCTAAGTTCTTTTGTTTTTGTTTTGTTTTCTTCTGTGTTCTATTGTAAGGTGTCTCTCAAATGAAAACTTACTAATTTATTGTTTTGGATTGATAGGTCCAGAAGGTAGTACAGGAAGCAGCAACCTTCTCTCATCTGGATCCTGCCACAATGTACACCTTTTCAATTCGCACTGAAAAAGAAGGTTTTAAAGATAGTACTTCTACCATAAAAGGAATACAGACAGGTACAGCCTGTGTAAGCACATTAGGTGTTTATTCAGTGTTCAAATATTTCTTAGGGACAATTTAGTCAATAGTACAGTCATTTTAGATTTTTCTCTCTGGCAGTGTCCTCCCTGGTCTCTTTTTCTGTTTCCCCTGATATGGCTTGGGCTAGCACAATCTCTTTTGTGCATGTATTACCAGACGATAGAGTGGCTAATTGCCTGGGGCCTGGCTAGATTCTCGGTTTGTGATTTCATGTCTCCATTGTTCAGTGAAGCAGACAATAAAGTGCCATCCATTTCTCCAGTGTTAGCCACTTCCTCCCAGTGGCAGATGGTGATTTGCTCCATGGTAGTCATATGAAATCAAGGATGTGTGCAAAATGCCTGTTTTCACATCGAGGTGAAGTGAAGTTGTCAACTAGTCTACTAAAATAACTATTTTAGTTGTTCTTGACATTGATATTGCAGGAACATTGATTTATGTATTTAGAAACTGGTTGTGTCTAGTATTCTCTTACTGTAATAGCAAAGAATGGAATTGAGAGAAATATGTTGACAATTTTGTTCCTATCTTATATATGAAAGAATTATAGAGATAAACAAAATATACATTATACACTATTTAATTTGACCTTTTTTCCTCTGGAAAAAAGGTAATCATTTCTCATTTCGATTACAGTGAACTTTCCTGCTGATTAACCTTGTCACTATTTGGTATTTAATTAGGAGTCCTAAAAATTATTAAATGTTTCTGAGGTTGGTGGTTGTACAAAACCAAGATATAGTCTCTTCCTAGGTTTTATTTATTTATTTATTTATTTATTTATTAAAGATTTATTTTATTGTTTTTAACAGAGAGAGAGAGAGAGAGAGAGAGAGAGAGAGAGAGAGAGAGA
>PVKE010005085.1:0-60843 GCA_004027555.1 Craseonycteris thonglongyai | reverse complement strand
CTTCAGTGCATAGTTATTTCTATTTTACTTTTTGACAGATAGAGAGAGAGACAGAGACAGAGACAGTTAGAGAACCGAACTGTGGGAACTCCCCAGTTCAGCACGTGGGTCCTGCCTGGGCCGGAGCCGGGATTCGATCCTCGGTCCTCGTGGCCTCAAAGCGAGCACTCAACCCGCTGAGCCGTCCCGGCTTTCCCCAGCATACTTATTTTTAAAGGGGCTAAAGTTTGAAATACAGTTATGACTTTTTAGCATAATCTAGATTTCTGATAATATATAATAAAAAGAAGAAATAGGAAACGATGTAAATGTTTCATAGAGATTATAAATATATAACAGGGATTTGTGAACTTTCCCCAAAACAATTATTTGTTATTTCCAAGTTTCTAGGATTTAATTCAAAACTAAAATAAAATATCTCCTGCCTAGTTAAAACATGATAAAACTAACTGGCCAAGATACAGAAAGAATGAGTTTTTACAGGATAAAACTAGTCATATAATTATGCACATAACACAAGTTATCTCACTTCCCTTTGCAAAATATTCATGTAATCCAATGAAAGAAAAAATACATATTTTTTGTGTTATAAATCTCTATTTCTTTATATATCTATATTGAAAGTTTGAGACATGAATTCTGAAATATTTTTAAACAGTTAGGACTTGAGTACAGTAAGCAAATTTGTTTTTGTCAAACTAATGTTTAAGAGACTTTTCTAAGCAAAGTAAACTGAACTAATATCAAGGAATCACATATACTAAAGTTACTAAGTTTGACTCCCTCAATTTGCTAAATTAGATTTAGCAACTTAAAACTCAAGAAAAAAATAATCTTAAAATATGATTATAGATTCCCCCAATCAAGCTCTTTTTACCTTCTATTAGGTTGATGCAGACATAATTGCAGTTTTTGCATTGTTGAAATTTACCATTTGATATTGGAATACATTTTTTTAAAGATTTGTTTTATTGTTGTTGTTTTTTTTTTTAAGCAAATAGTGACAACCACTGAAGTTCTCACAAACATGTGCATGTTTTTTTAATAAGTCTTTTTTTTTTATAGACAGTAATTATTTTATCTTCAGTGCATATTTATTTTTATTTTACTTTTTGACAGATAGAGAGAGAGACAGAGACAGAGACAGCTAGAGAACCGAACTGTGGGAACTCCCCAGTTCAGCATGTGGGTCCGCCTGGGCCGGAGCCGGGATTCGATCCTCGGTCCTCGGGGCCTCAAAGCGAGCGCTCAACCCGCTGAGCCGTCCCGGCTTTCCCTGTTTTATTGTTTTGATAGAGACTGACAGAGACAGACAGAGGCAGAGAGAAGGGGGAGGGCCCAGAGCAGTCTCCATAGCTGTACATCATCAGTTTTCAGCATGGTTTAATTCCACACAGGTGGGTGGGGGCCGAGCAAGGTGGGAATTGGGCTGGGGGCCTCCTGTATGGAAGACACACCCCCTTCAGCCAGGGGCCAACGCCGGGGGGGTGAGGGGGTTGAGTATCAAACTGGATGCCTCTCTCATGAGAAGCACACCCCAGTTCAGTATACGGGTCTACACAGGCTGGGGTTGAGATTTGATCATTGGTCCTCAGGCTGCAAGTGAGTGCTAAACCAGTTGAGCCAATCCCGGTATCCCCTGAAATACATTCTTAAATATTAAACATGGTTCTGTTATATGTTATTTTAATGTGCATTTCTCTCTTTATGGTTTTTTTTTCTAATGACATTATTTGCTGTTTATACTATGTTTATTTTAGACTACAGAAACTATGTTAAACAAAAAGAAAATTAGAGCAATTTTCTTATTTTAGTTCAAAATGGGTCATAAAGCAGCTGAGACAACTAGCAACACCAACAATGCATTTGGCCTGGGAACTGCTTAACAACTGTACAGAACAGTGGTGGTTCAAGAAGTTTGGCAAAGGAGATGAAAGCATTGATGATAAGGAGTGTAGTAGCTGGCCATCAGAGGTTGTCAATGACCAATTAAGAGGAATCATCAAAGCTGACACTCTAACAACCATAAAAGAAGTTACCGAAGAACTCAACATCGACCATTATATGATTATTCAGCGTTTGAAGCAAATTGGAAAAGTGACAAAGCTGAATAATTGGGTGTCTCATGAGCTGACTAATTTGTTTAAAATGACAAATTGTCATTTTAAAGTGTCTTCTCTTACTCTAAGCAACAATGAACCATTTCTTGATCAGATTGTGACACGTGATAAAAAGTGGATTTTATATGATAACCAGCAATGACCAGCTTAGTGGTTATATTGAGAAGAAATTCCAAAGCATTTTCTAATGCTAACCTTGCACCAAAAAGAGGTCATGGTCACTGTTTGGTGGTCTGTTGCTGGTTGGATCCACTACAGCTTTCTGAATCCTGGGAAACAATTCCATCTGAGAAATATGCTTAGCAAATTGAGAAGCATCAAAACTGCAACACCTATAACTGGCATTGGTCAATAGAAAGAGCCTAATTTTTGTCCGCAACAACACCCGACTCTCCATTGCACAACCAGAAGTTTTGCTTTCTCTGCCATACTGAGTTGATCTCTCACCAACCAACTACCATGTCTTCAAGCATCTTAACTTTTAGAAGGAAAAATGCTTCCACAACCAGCAGGATGCAGAAAACGCTTTCCAAGAATTCGTCGAGGGGAAGCCGGGATGGCTCAGTGGGTTAAGTGCTCACTTTGCAGCGCTGGGGACTGAGGATCAAATCCCGGCCCCGGCCCGTGCGGAACCATATGCTGAACTGGGGAGTTCCCCCAGTTCAGTTCTCTCTCTGTCTCTGTATCTCTCTCTCTCTGTCAAAAAATTAATAAAATAAATAAATAAATAAATAAATAAACAAAAAGAATTCGTCGAATCCTGAAGCACAAATTTTTATGCTATAGGAATAGAAACAGTTATCATTGGCAAAAGTGCATTGATTGCAGTGGCTTCTATTTCAATTAATAAAGATGTGTTTGAGCCTAGCATTAATGATTTAAAAATCAGGGTCCAAAACTGCAGTTATTTTGCACCAAAACAATCATATAATATTGACAACACAATTAAGAAATGATAGCAAACACATCTTTTTATGAAATGCATAAATTTAGAAACTGCTTTCACAAACTTTTTATATAATCACTCTAATTATATTCTAGACATTTTTTTTTCATTTTTTTTTAAGTTTATTTATTTTATTAATTTTTGACAGAGAGACACAGAGAGAGAGAGAGAGAGAGAGACAGACAGACAGACAGACAGACAGAACTGAACTGGGGGAGCTCCCAGTGCAGCACATGGTTCCGCACGGACCGGGGCCAGGACTCGATCCCCGGTCCCCGGCGCTGCAAAGTGAGCGCTCCACCCACTGAGCCATCCCGGCTTCCCCTATTCTAGACATTTTAATAACACAATTCTTTTATTTTGTATTATAACTTCTCAATTTAGCTCCTTTATATTTAAACTAATAACGTTTTTGAACAGTGGTTATATGAGTTACAAATGACCAAGGTTTACCCATTTAAGGTTATAACACTCTTGTTTTCCTAATTCACTTTGTTAGCAGTGATTTTGCTTCTTGTCAACATGGAGGCATCTGAAATACAGAAAGAAAAGTGCTAAATAGGGGGATCTAGACAGTTTTTCCTCTTTAACATAGTTATAGTTATTTCTTTGAATTGTTATTAATTTTAAAATATGTTAATTTTTACCGACTAGCAAATATTTTGATAAGTGTTAAAAATATTTAACATCACTTTGAAAATTCTGTACAAGTTTTTGTCTTATTATCCTGGGTAACTGAGAATTAGCTCTGGCTTAGAAGAGAGTCAGGAATTTAAGATTTGCAGATATAAAAATCAATATCCAAAAACAATTTAATATTAAAGATATTTAGTAATAAAAGTTAATGTGTATCTAGTACTTTAGTATATTTAGGAAGATTATTTAGAAAATAACTAAAAATAAAATACCTCATGAACATTCTTAGGTTTATGATCAGTGTTTAATAACATTATATTTAACTTAACCCTTTGGCATACAAAAATGTCTCAGATATGTCATGTGTTTCTTAAGACATTATAAACATTGAAGTCTCTGAGACACAGGCAGATTAAATTTGCTTTGACAGCAGTTATAATGCAAATATTATCAAGAAATAATTATATATATTCAGTGTTAAAGTGTGAACTGTAGAAACAATTCTTTAAGATGTCTGTTTTGAATTTGTTCAAAAGTGACACTGAAAACCAAATGGGATATTTGTGTAAAAAAACTGAGATTGATATTCAACAAATTTGTACAGCTGACTATTCAACAGAATATTCAAATTCATTTGAAGGTACACCTGTCCAAAATAGTGCCTGTAGACGTGCAAGACGTATATCTGTATCAGGCAGTAATGATTTTGGTTCAGGAGATGAAGAATAGAATTTGGAGGAAAAAGAAAGTATTCTAAATATAAAACCATTTAAACAAATAAGTGTTTAAAATGCTTTAACTTTGTGAAGACTAGGAGGAAATCCTATACCTCTTTGTGTTCTGAAGCAAATGCTAAGTGATGATTTTTCTGAAATGACCATAGAAACAAGTGGATGCACAGATCAAAAGATTAAATGGCCAGAATTTAAGAAGGAGGAGGAGTGGCTTCCAGTAACAAGTGATGAAATGAAAAACATATCTTTTATTATGTATCATAATGTTGCAAATATAAAAATCTAAAATAGATATGTAGTGGTCAAAAAGAACAATATTAGAGACTAGTGAAATTTTCAAAAACTGTGCCTCAAAATGTTTCTTAACTCTATCACATTTTCTTCAATTTTTGGTAATGAAACTGTGTGTTAAGAATACAGAATATGGGGAAGCCAGGAAGGCTCAGTGGGTTAAGTGCTCACTTTGCAGCCCCAGGGACCGAGGATTAAATCATGGCTCCAGCCCATGTGGACCCATATGTGGAACTGGGGAGTGCCCACAGTTTGGTTCTCAATGGGGTGAGAGCCCAGCCCAGTTCCTGCCTTGTGCAGCCCCGTGCTCACCTGTGAAATGAAACTATGTGGAAAAAACCAATAATGTGCAACTATGGAGACTGCTCTGGGCCCTCTCCCTTCTCTATGTCTCTGTTTCTGTATCTCTCTCTCTCTGGCCAAAGCAATAAAAATAAATCTAAAAAAAAAGAATACAGAATACAAAAAGTGTGAAGTGTAATTGACTATTTGAATAATAAGTCTGAACAATTACAAACGCTGGATGAAGATGTCTCCCTAGATGAGTCACTGATGAAATTTAAGGGACACCTTGGGTATGTACAATTTATAGCTACCAACATGCCAAACTTGTAATCAAAGTTTACAAGTTATATAAATCTAGTGCTGGATATTACATCTGCAAATGTTATTAAAACATAAATACTATTTTTTGCTCACATTAAATTTCATTTAATTTATATATCAAGGAATTAATAATTAAATGGAGAAAACATTTTGCATCATCTACAAAGATATATCCAACCAAAACTGCATTACTTTGAAAGTTACAAGTGAAATACAAATAACTAAGATGACTATTATAAGAATGGGAGTAATTATAACATAATTCAAACACCTATTTACTCAATAATGTAAATTTTGAAACTAATCATAAGAAAATGTGCACCTTTACTGGGAAATAATCAATTGGGCTAAGAACATAAAGAAACATTAAGAAAATATTATTTAAGTGCTGAAACCTGAAAACCTGATTTTCATATGACTTCCTTCATATTTTATGCAAAATAAGAAAACCTAGTTTGTTTTTCAAAAGCGTACATAATGTAAGATATGAAAATTACATTGTCCAGGTGTCTGACAAAAACCAGTTCAGCAAGTACAATATCACTAACTAGAGATACGTAAAGCCATTTACTAGAGCATGAGATCTAAGCCATTTTTCTGAAAGAGAGAGAGAGAAAGAACTTGATAAATTAATTATTGTAAAGCATAAATATAAAAGGTTGACTTGACACTGCTTTAACTCTTATCTTTAATTATTTTGTATGTTTTAAAGATTTGGTGTAGGGGATAATGGAAAGTTTTTATATCTGTAAGCATCCATGCAAGAAAAATAATCAAGTTAACAAAAAAAAAATAAAAGAAAAAAGAAAGAAAGAAAGAAAAGAAGAGAGAAGAAAAGAAAAAGAGAGAGAACTTCACTTTGGACCTGGACTGGAAATTTTTTGGAATGCAGTTGGTGGGAAATTTTTTTGGAACACAGTTCTTTGATTTACTTGTCTTCTTCTGATGATTGTTTTCATTTCTTTTCAAACACACATAAGCCTTTCAAGACAGTTTGTTCTGAATGCAATTGGTTGTGGAATTCCAAAGTTGTTCAATTTAGTTAATTAAAGTTAATCTTATAATCACCCAGTAAACCTAGTAAATTTTACTGAGTATCCAGTAAACTTCAGCAACATTACTCTACTGTTAGGATAGGCAACATGGGTTAAGTAAGGGTTCAGAAAACGCATAAAGTAGATTAAATATCTTAGATTGAATGCCCCTCACATTAAAATTCTCCTGACACAAGATATTGGACTATGATATTATTAACTTGAACAGTCAGCTAGTCAGTAATAAAATCAATGCCTATAATCTCAGGCAAACTCTCTATTTCTATTAATTTGAATTGAAACTAAATATATACTGGTAATGTTCTTCATCCTAAAACACATGAAATATTAAAAACTTCAGTCATACAGTGAAACAGGTGGTTTGAGGAAGCTACTACTGCCCAAAGTTGAGACTATTGATATATTTTAAAACAATGAAAATACTCGATTATAAAAAATAATCTTGAATTTAAAAAAGGAAATATGAGTGCATAGTCACTTTTAAGGGTGATAGACAAGGAGAAGAGACAAAAACAAAAGCTTTAGGGGAAAAATTGCTAGCTAATAAATGCAGAAAATATTCCATTAGAAAAGCACCATTTTGCAAACCCTAGTAATAAAATTGTTTCCAGCCATACTCAGTAGACGTTAAAATCATTGGAGGAAATGCTGGAGGGGAATACATTGTTTTCACAGTTTTAAGTGTGTCATCTGAGAGATTATTTACTGATATATATGGAGAAAATGTACTTTCAGAATGAAGAGATATTTGTTACTCAACTTCTCATTAACAGCCTAATTCATCATCACAAAGAAGGGTAAAGCCTGGCACAGTGTTCTTCATGAAGTGTTTTTGCCACACAGAAAACTTTAAGCTGTGTCTAATCATAAGAAAATGATCTGACAAATTCCAAATATGGAACATACTTCAAAATACTATGTCTTTAAAAAAATTAGGGGAAGCTGGGATGGCTCAGTGGGTTAAGCGCTCACTTTGCAGCGCTGGGGACCGGGGATCGAATCCCGGCCCCAGCCCGTGCGGAACCATATGCTGAACTGGGAGCTCCCCCAGTTCAGTTCTCTCTCTGTCTCTGTATATCTCTCTCTCTCACTCTCTGTCAAAAATAAATAAATAAATAAATTTAAAAAAATATTAATAGTACTTATAAAAAAGACTAGAGCATTAATCGAGATCAACAGACATGAAAGATAAATGACAACATGTGCAATGGACGTACCTTGATTTGGTCATGCCTTAAAAAAGCAGGAGGAGGAAGAAAGTGAAGCAGCCTCTGCTGCTCTAAAAGACATTATAAACCTAGTAGTTCCAGGGGTTAATTTCAGTAAGTAATCTAAATCAAATTAATAGCATCACTGTTAATTTTGTATAGAATTACAAATATGATAATGCTACTGTGCCTATGTAAGAAAATAGTCTTATGGTTAGAAAATTTATACTGAGGAATTTAAAGTTTAAGTGTCTTGAATTCTATAAATTACTTTCAAGTTATATGTACATGCATATAAATTGTATAATATATATACATACATAAATAGTGTTTAAATAATAAAAAAGTTATTTGTGTGTGTGTCTTTGTGTGTATGTAGAGACTACAATAGTATTAAAATCTGGAAAATTTTGGTAAACCATATACAGGGTCTGTTAGAAGTAACACCCTTTTTTCTGAGGTGGTAAATTTAAAAAAGGGTGTTACTTCTGCCACACCCTGTGTATAAGGATGTTATACTGTTGTTATAAATTATTTGTAATTTCAAAATATATTCAAATTAAAGTCAATTAAAATTTTTAAAGAATATTATATAATTAAAGTAAAATCAGTTAAGATAAATTATAGTAATTATATTTAAAAATGAGAAAAAATGTAATAATTGTTTCTTAATTCTTTCAAGATTTTTACATATCAACAACTTTGCTACCAAAATATTTAGTCTATTATTCCTCTATATTTTATGACATACTCGTAAATAATTTGTGCAATAATTGAGCATTTATGTCCTTTTTTAAGGATGTTTGTTGCATAAAATTTCTGTAGACTTCCTGTGAGCACATTTAAAGAAGTTTAAATAGTATATGTTAATCATAACTTGTATATTTTTATGGTACTCGGTTAAACAAGTAGTTATTTAATATTGTAGCTAATTGATTTGACTTTCTTTTTTTAACTACTTGTTTCTCCTTGTAATAGGAAAATAAAAAATAAACTTCTTTTTAAAAATGGAGAGAGATGCTGAGGTAGCCCAGTGGTTGAGCACTTTTCTTGCAATAGGTGAGGTTCAAGGCTCAATTCTTGGCTCCAACCTGTGCAACCTCATATGCTGAACAGTGGTTCAACTTGTAACCACCAGGATGGCTCTGAGGCAAAGATTCCTGCCTCCCATGTGGGAGACTCCTGGTTCTGTTACCACCCTAGGTGGCCCCACATTCACCTGTGTGGAAGAAAACTATGTCACAACTAATGATGTACAACTATGGAGAGTACTCTTAGCCATCCCCCTTCTCTCTCTCTCTCTCTCTCTCTTTCTCCCCTCCTCCCTCTCGCTCTCTCTCTCGCTCTCTCACTTTCTCTCAGACAATTTCTAAAAATCTTAAAAAACATGGAGAAAATAATAGATGAAAATAAAAGAATATAGGAAAAAAATCTACAGATATCTGATTCTGTAGGATAACATACATTTTGTTTATATAAATGAATAATTATATAGTCAAACCAGCAAATAATGTATAATCCTTAAGTATGAGTAGGCATTCAAGTTAATTGGACTAGTTATCAAGCAAGTTTGATAGGTATGCATAGATGTCTCATTATTCATCTCTGTGCCAAGAAAACAAATACATTTTACGAGATTACAAATTTCTTATTTATCTTGACAACTATCCTAGAAAAGTTACCCCAGAGCAATGTCTATTCATTTTAGAATTTATGAAACTATTTTCTCTGTGACAACCTCCAAGTATATAATTATCAAGTGCATGCATGAAAAAGCAAGTGGTCTTTCTCAGTGTTGACTTCCAATTTTAGTGCGCTTTATATGTTCACTCATTAATCTTGTCTATTCTACAAACCGTTCATAGTCCATGACACACAAGGATCTATATTTTAATTCTCTTTTGTTGTAAATAGTAATATAGTCTATTTCATCAATAGCCACTGAGTGGCTGTTTTTTCTTTTTCTTTAGATTTATTTTATTGTTTTTGACAGGTACAGAGAAAGACAAAGACATAGAGAGAGAGAGAGAGAGAGAGAGAGAGAGAGAGAGAGAGAGAGAGAAGAGGGAGGGCCCACAGCAGTCTCCATAGTTGTACATCATCAGTTTTCAACATGGTTTTCTTCCACACAGGTAGGCAGGGACCGCACAGGGCAAAAACTGGGCTGGTGACCTCCCACATGTCAGGCACACCCCCTCAATCCAAGGTCCGAACTGGGGGGCAAGGACTGAACTGGGGGCCTTCTGCAGGGGAAGCACACCCCAGTTTAGCATATGGGTCTGCATGGGCCAGGACCAGGATTCAATCCTCTGTCCCCAGGGCTGCAAAGCAAGCGCTTAACCTGCTAAGCCACCCCGGATTCCCTCAATTTTTCTTTCTAAACCTCCTCCTTGTCATGTCACATTCATGATTTCAACCTGTACAAACACCTTATTACCTATTAGACACAAACAATAGGTTTCTTAACCTAATAATCCAGGGCCTGCATAATGTATTACTATTTCAATGCACCTTATCTTGATCTTTAAAATTTTTCACTCCATTCAAATATTTTAATTCCTTTCTGATGTCTACTCTTAAAAAAAAGAAAAAAAAAAAGATTTATTTTACTGTTTGAGAAAAGCTGAAAGAGAGAGAGGGAGAGAGGAGGAGAAAGAGGAGGAGGGCCCATAGCAGTCTCTGTAGTTGTACATCATTAGTTCTGACATAGTTTTCATTCCACACAGGTGGACGTGAGGCTGTGTGAAGCAGAGACTGAACTAGAAGCCTCCCACATGGGAGGCAAGAACCTGCCTTTGCTGCCATTCCAGCAATTACTGGCTGTGCCCCAGTTCAGTATATAGGTTCACACAGGCCAGGACCAAGATTTGATCCCCGACCTTGCAGTTAGGCAAGTGCTCAACCATCTGAGCTATCCCTGCATTCCCCTGACCTCTATTCTTGACACACTATTATGTCTCCACATATTTTTTGAAACAACTGATGTTCTCTTTATCTTACTTCTTACTATTTAAAGACCAATTCGTTTCCTCAACTTCAAAAAAAATTATTTAAATATCCAAAGAACACATTTATATATTTTCAATGATGGTTTTATTTATATGCCAATTTACAATATACTCATAATATATATTCAGGAAAATATATATATATATATATTTTTTAACTGAACTGGGGGCCTCACCACGGTCAGGAAGCACACCCCAGTTCAGCATGTGGGTCCGCCTGGGCTGGAGCCAGGATTCGATCCTCGGTCCTTGGGGCTTCAAAGTGAGCACTTAACCCGCTGAGCCATCCCAGCTTTCCCAAAATATTCTTTATATTAATCAGAAAATGATCCTCCAATTTTAGCATAACTTCTACATTGATTATGAAGTTAGTCATAATTACTCCCCTAAGCCTCATACTTCCCACTTTATATATATCTTATTTATTGTTCAAGTGATAATGTATTAAATATATTACTTCCAGGTTATGCATTTCCAGGAACAGTGTCCATAACTTTCATTAAACTTACTCTTTCTTATTTGCATCCTACTTAGCACAAAATGCACACTAAAGAAATAAATTCTGGAAGAATAATTTCTCCCCATTCTTAACAATGCAGTATTATAAAATTAGGAGGGAAACCAGTGATCATAATATATATATATATATATATATATAGTTTAAACTTTTCTTTATTATTATAGAACTTCAGATTAATTGATTCTTTTATATAACTACATGGAGAATTTAGAATCATCATTACTTTAGAAAGCAGGATATTTTTAACCACAGCAAGTCTTACCTTTATATTCATGTTTAGAAGGGCTACCAACAGTATTGTTTACCTGAACACTTTACTAATAGTCCTGACTTTGTGTTCACATTGAACATCATACTCTATAGGAATATGTAAACTGCTATAATCATTCTACTATGAACAAAAGAGTATTTATTGTATGATTATGCAATCAAATAATCACCCATTTCTATACATTTAAAAGATAGATCGATAATTCCGTTTCTGGCATAGCCTAAGTATGTTTTCATGTACTGATGTTGATCTCAGTATATAAATGTGCGGAAAGTTGTTGTTATAATCCAATCATTTAACTCTTTTCATAAACCAGAGCAAAATTTTAGTCATGATCTGGATTATGCTAAAATGTAAGATATTTTCTAGTTCTAAGTAGCCTACAAAGGGTGGTCTAGATATTTTCAGAATGAAGAAGAAGAAGGGTAAAAATAAATCAATAAATAAAAGAAAACTATTTATTTTTTCTTTTCAATGTGCTCACTCTTAACCCTAATACACTTTTCAAATTTTTCAGTAAGTTTATTTATATGCTCAAAATTAGTGTTTTGGTTTTGCTCTCAACTTGCAGCTTTAACCTCTTTGTCATCTGTAAAGTTTTTTCACCAAAGCTGTTTTTTCATATCTGGGAACAGACAATAATCAGACAAAACCGGGTCTGTACTATAGGGAGGGTGGCTTAATGTTTGAAAGCCACAGTTGTGAAGAGTAGCCAATACCACAGTGCTCTTGCACACGAGCATGTCATACAAAAGCAGCACCTCTTTGATCCAATTTCCTCTTCTTTTCTCTTCACAGTTTCTTTTAAGTATTTCAGCAGATTGAATAATACTCTCTAGTTATTGTGACACCCTTATCCTTATAATTGATTAATAGATACCCTCCATATCCCCCCAAATAGTAGCCATTATTTTTCCAGCTGATTGCAACACCTTAAACTTCTTAGGGGGTGTTGTGCCTTTTTCCTACCACTACATGGACTTCTGCTTTGACACAGGTTCACCATGACGAACCCAAGTTTTATCTTCAGTGACAATTTGGTTTAAAACATCATCTTTGTTGTCTCTGCAGAGGTCCAAAAAGTGTCATGAACACTTGATGAACTGTTGGTTTTGAAGTGGCATGACCATTCTAGGTGCGTATCTTGCACTAATTTTTTGACATCCATAGATGCTGATAAAGAATATTCAAAATGGTTGTAAGTAATACTCCTGCAATTTCTGCAAGATGCTTTTGATTCAGTCTGACGTTTTCCACTACAAGTTTTCAATTTTGACAATATCTGAAGAAGTGGCTTTAACAGGGCATCCTGCATGAAGATTATCTTCAATCAACTCTCTGCCCTGCTTTGAAGAGGCTATGCCACTTAGAAACTATGGATTTCTTAGGGCAACAGTCCCTATAAACCTCTAACATCTTTTCTAAAATTGTTTGAAGTGTTTTTTCTTGTTTTGTGAGAAACTTAATGCATGAGATTCAATTTTATCCACTCTCAGAGTTTTCTTCATGTTTGATGTGTTTCTTCGGCAGCATCTGACAGAACATGACACAAGCAGGCTGAAATTTGGCACATATACTAATAATAAGTCACAGAGTCAACTGTGTGCACTAGTACTCCCACCTCTCTGGTAACCCACTGCTTCACAAATTTCTTGACCACTCCTTATATTATTTCTTAGAAAAAAGCACAGGATGCCTGCTTTAGTGTAAAAGCATTTAGTTGGTCTGTAAAAATTAATGGCCTGTCTCAAATGTAATTTAAGTTTTAAATTATTTGGCTTAATTCAGATTCATATATTTAATCATAAACTTTGCAAACTCTTATAGGTAATTGCACTGATATTTATTAGAGCATGTCTACTGCAAATTTCATTTTTCTTCTTATTTTCTTACAGACAGTACTGAGTATCAAAAATAGTTCATTTAAATTATTCAATGACTTAACTTCCACATTTTGGATTGTATAGTTGTGTTCTCTGGTAATACTTAGTGGCATCAGTGTTATCTTCTAATAAAAATGATCATATGAAAATAGAATAGGAATAATACTTGCAATAATTATTTTAATATATTTGAAAAGGTGTAAGTTTTTCACTATAGCCACTTATTATTTTAATCATATAATTTTGCCTTTTTTAATTTATATCTTCTTTGTTTTAAGATCTAGTGGGGACCTAAGATTTTATTCTTTCCTAATTTTGTCACTCTAACCTCTTTTAACACTTGCATATCCCCCCACTTAATTATTCCATGGTGTTATTCTTCTGCCATTGCACTGCTCATGTCTGAATTTTTTCTCTTTAAATCCATTAGAAACTACCCCTGCGAGATCTTTTCTATAATCATCAGATAACAATGGACATTTATTTTCCAACTCCATGGCTATATCACGTTGTTTTTGAGGAACCATCATACTGCCTTCCATAGTGGCTGTACTGATTTATGTTCCCACAAGCAGTGTGTGAGGGTTCCTTTTTCTCTATAGCTTCTCCAGCACTTGTTATTATGGTGAGCCTATTGACACCTTGAATTTAGCCCAATGAGACTAGGCTGATCATATGTACAATTTGAAATGGGACAGTACCATTGTTTTCTGTCCCATTTAAAATGCTGCATCTGGTCAGCCTACTTGTTGATGAGCATTCTGACTGGTATGAGGTGATATCTCGTTGTGGTTTTGATTTGCACTTCTCTAGTACTAATGAAACTAAACATTTTTTTATATATCTGTTGGACATTTCTATGTTGTCTTGAGAGAAGTGTTTATTCAGTTATTGTTTTCATTGTTTTTAAGTAGATAGTTTATTTGTTGTTGAATTGTATGGGTTCTATACATATGTTGAATATTAGCAGCTTATCAGAGGAAACGTTTGCAAATATCTTCTGCCATTCAGTTGGTAGCTTCCTTGTTTTGTTGATTTTTTTTTTTTTTTTGCTGTGCAGAAGCTTTTAGTTTGATTATTCAGAAAGTCACTTAATTTCTCAAATGCTAATCACAGTATCCTATTTAATTAAAAATCAATAAAGATAGACACCCAGAATAATTACAGGTAATAACAAAATTACAAACAAACTACATGTATTAATAAAACGGAAATCTAATATTAACTATGTGATCTGCTTGAATGTAAATTCTAGTCAGAATTAGACAATGAGACATGGAAATCCCATGGGTTGTCATGATACACTTTTAGGTGTGCTGCTGGAACCTATTACTGTACTGAAAAACACATAGGGCTCTCAAAAGCCACCTAGCTCTCAGTCAACAAAAGATAAGATTTTCCGGTTGTTCTCTGCTGCAGGTTAAGAAGCATTATGACTTTACCTTTCTGGCCTGCTGAGATTATCTTCCTATAGGTCAAGATATTATATGGAAAAGGTACCAGGTACCGAGAAAAGAAAAGCAGTGTAGACACCTAGGATTTGGGAACCAGTCCATGAAATAATTCTCTGAAAATAGATCTTGGCTTGCTGCTGAGACCTAATTGATTTAATATTTGAGCTTTGACATAAAATGTCTATGATTACTAAAATGTATGTCATAAATTGTGTGTTCTGATCCAACTATTTATAATTTTTATGGGGAAGCAGCACTCATCAAGTGGAAATTTCAACAATGACATCAGCTTTAACAGGTTCCAAAACCACAAATAATTGGATGAGCTGGTGACCCATTTCCCAGGACAATTCAACTTCACTGAACTGCCACCTTTGCCTCTATTTACATTTATGGCCTGTGGCTTATTCTTAATACCCATATCACTAAATAACAAAACACTGAGACTGATTTAAAAGTAATTCTAATAATAGTAGATAGACCGTTTCATTTAATTAAGTCTAGATTGTTCGCTATGACAAGCAAAAAGATTAAATATGTGTTGATACGTATTTGAAATAATAGGAAGGCAAAAGTCTTACTGGTTCTTTAAATGTGTTTGAGATGAAGGGTTACTGTAGGGTTAGAACAATTAAGTAATATGCTTGTATTATATTTTTAAAATATTATGATCAGAGAGCATATGGCAGGTTACAGAGATTTCTAATACAGTGTTCTCTCTCCACTTCGCGCTTCATGGTTTGCGGGTTCAGTGCTTCGCGGGTTTTTCCAAAATATTCATCAAAAAATAAAAATGAAAAAATACAACCATGTCGGCAGCCACATGGCAGAAAGGAGCGTTGTTTCATGTTGATGCGCAAGAGAGAAGGATCCCTGCATGTCAAACAAAGAGATGAGCTGACTCAGAGTCCATCCCACGGGCTCTCATAAAGGCGCGTGATTGGTTTCCGGTGCCCGATGAAGACCTCCTTGAGATGACAAAGTCTGCAAGTGAGGAAGAAAATGAAGAGGAAGACGAAGAAGAAACTGAAAAGCGTGGCCTGACCCTGGAGAATCTGCAACAATTGTGCAACATGGCAAGAGCGATGCAACAATTTGCACAAGACATTGACGACAACAGGGTTCGAGCTGTCGAGTTCAGCCATCGTGTTGACGGGGTTATGTCCTTGTACAGGGGAATTTTGAAGGAAAAGGAAAAACAAAGACAACAACTCCCCATCACCATGTTTCTCTCCAAGGTAAAGCCCCCGGCTCTCCCATCAGCGCCTCCAGCAGAAGCGTCTCCGAGGGAGCCTAACGCTTCTACGCGTCATGTGAGCGCCTCTCCTCCGCCACCAACACAAGCCTCTTCGCCTCTCTCAGAAAGCCATGCTGATTCATGTTTATGACTGTCTAAGGTTTTGTCATTAACCTTATTAATTAGCACTGACACGTTTAAGTAAATACGTATACTGTTGTCATTTTTGTCTTAAATGAGTAAAGTATGAATACTGTTTACATATTTAAAGCATTCTTGTACTCGCATACACGAAAATTCCTAGGGGCAAATCCTACTTCGCGGTTTTTCAGCTTTCGTGGAATGTTCTGGTCCCCATTAACCGCGAAAAACGAGGGATCACTGTAATGACAAGAAGACAATTTAGGAGAGATTATTGCTTTAGACTGTGTGGGAAAAAAAAATGGATTTACATAGTAACAGTGTTGATTCAGAAAAGGCAAAAAATGTTAGGAAGCACCATTAACAAAATAAATCAATAAATTTAATGCAGTGTGTAAGATGGATGCAGTCCATGTTTAATGTTAGAATTATTTTTATGATGTTATTATTAAAAATTAAACATGTAGGAGAATAACAAGATATTAGTGAGGAAAACATAACTACATTTTGTCTTAGATTGAATTGAGAATCTATATCAGTCAGTATAGTGTAAGTGTAGTAGGAAAACAGAGTTTAATAGTAAAATAACTATCAGATTGAATAATGAACTAGTAAATCTTCCAGTGTCACTTTGGGCAAATTATTCAATTTTTTTTGTGCCAAAGTTCCAATCAATGTAAAATGGGACAATAATGTTGCCTACAGATCAGGTAGTTGTGAGGATTAATGATATAGTATTAAAAAAAAGGTATAGTTCAGGCCCACGAGAAACATTGATTTATGCTGAATATTATTATTACCTGTCAAAGGCTAATTCTAATAACTACCTATTAGGTAGTTGTGTATTTACACAGGATAATGTCTGAAATTTGTCATACTCCTCAACACATAAATTTTGTACAAATAGCATCTCTGATTGCATTAAATAGCAAAATATCTAGATGGAGATGAAGTTGTCTATGAGTTGAGTCTGTAAAATATATGCATGCTAGCAATGCAGATTTGATGTTTTATAGATGATTGTTATAGATAAAAATGTGCTTAGATTCAATTACATTGAATAAGAAAATAAGTAGATCAAAGACAAAATCCTGAGAAAATGGAAAACTTTTAAAGGAAATACAGAGCAAGTTTATTCTGTAGTGGTAACTGGCTACTAGAAATTTAGTATAATGCATGTCTGTTGTGTTACTTATTATATACCTTGGAGTCTGGCCATGAATGTTTTGCAGTGAGATACAGAGCTGGACATACAAGGTGTGCTGTGGGGAAGGACAGTCACTTATGACAGTTCACACCGTTTTGTGTGATTACATTTGTCACAAACAGTTTTAGAGCTTTTTGTATTTTACATTGGTGGAGAAGAGAAAAACCTGGTATTATGGTTATGATGGTACTGCCATACATGGTGGGAAGATAGCATGTAAGTTTTGCCCACTTATAAGTCAATAAAAAGTTTTTATAGTTTGTTTTGCTCCCCAAAAGAAGTTGCAACTACTTTAAAAAGAGTAAACTCAGGAAAAATTTGATAGAAGAACATTTGTTGAAGAGGGAGGGCAGTTGGCAGTGATGACAGAAAGTATGAGTGGTGCTGAAAACTGAGTCTTGTAAAGGGAAGAAAAGAGAGAGCTGTAACAGAGGGTGCTAAAGATTGTTCTAAATTTATAACAATAATGTCTTTATTTAAAAAAGGCTAAAAATAGGACTTGGCAAATCCTATTCCAGATAAAAGAAAAACATATTAAATAGTGTTCTGAAAAGAAACATAAGAAAGAATATCAGAGAAAACTACTTGGCTATGAGACAACTAGTTTCTTCTCTTCATCTTTACTTCAAATCCATTAATATTATCAATGGGGTAATACATTTGAAGGCCAGAATTTTTTTTTTTCAAAGTTACTATCAGTAGGAAATGTCTAAGTTCACAATGTCAGTTAAAAAGTAAAACTTTGTAACAGCTTAGAAGTAGTTCAGTGTCTGTTTAATTTCAGGGGGAGGTATAACTGAGATTTGACTTCATTTAATCCTTGGTTCCAAGTAATTATTTGATTGCCAAGAAAATTAGCTCATTTTTCTTCCTCAGGACTTTCTCCTTTTCTCTCCTAGTCTCTGGGAACATTTTTTAACACTGAGAACCTTACTTTAGCTAAAAATTTTTGTGCATACTTTGCCTGTGCTCATGAAGCTAATGTTAAGAGAGAAAACTTGGAGCTGAGTAGTAATAGAAAATAATTTCTAAAAATTTCTAGAGATTATATTTGAACTTATGGAGCATCTTTCCTTGTGGGGAATATAGCAGTTTATATAGGTCAGCATGTTGGGTTTTTTTGTTTTGTTTTTTTTTAATTAATTAGATATGAAGGGTTTGCAATGTACAACTGTAGTTGCAAAGCAAAACAAACCATTTCTCTGAACACTCAAATAAGACAGATAATATAAGTTAACAAAAAATAATTCAGAGGATTTCACTGTAATAAAAATTGTGGGCGAAGCCGGGATGGCACAGCGGGTTGAGCGCTCACTTTGCAGCCCCGGGGACCGAGGATTGAGTCCCGGCCCCGGCCTGTGCGGAACCATATGCTGAGCTGGAGAGTTCCTCAAATTCAGTTCTCTCTCTGTCTCTGTCTCTGTCTCTGTCTCTGTCTCTGTCTCTCTCTTTGTCAAAAATAAATAAATAAATAAAACTTAAAAAAAATTGTGTCAATTTTAGACAAAAAATTATAAAAATTAAATTTTATATAAATTTGGTGAGAAAACTTGTGGCTTAGGTTAGAGTAAAAACCCAAGTGCTCAAGATTTAGATCCATGCTATCTTAGATTACAAAAGAGTAATACAATTTTTACCTATTACTCCAGTGCCTGTAATCTAATACTTTTTTTTCATAACTTTGAAGGTCATTTTATAAGGCATTATATTTAACTGTGTTGCTCAGCGTATCTTCCATTTTTAAATGTATGTGTATAATGACCTCTGTTCATTAAGATCAACTAAGTAATAATAGTAGTTAAGAAATTGTGTCTTTTTAGTTTTTGTATAAAAAACGTAGAATCTGTACATATTTATATTAGGCTTCCCACTGATGACCTTTCTGAAGGTAGGTGTATGGCAATTAAATTTAGGTCCCAATAGCTCACATTATTGAAAGAAAACCCTGAATAAATATACATCTGAAATGATTGCCATGAGAAATGTTAGAAATTAATTAAGTCACCTCCCAATGGAGGTTTTTACTTTCAAAATATTTTGCAGTTTCCTGAATAGATGTTTGTATTTGCAAAATATGACCATCACTAGAATTAGTTGTGTGGAACAATAAACATTATGAAAATCCTAATTGTCATACTGTTTATAAAGCAAACACAAAAGTGATGTGAGATATGTCAACATACAAAGCACAGATAGTGACTGAATGCCAAAATTTGAACTGATCCTATTCAGATGATCATGCATAATTTAATATGTCAGTCAATTGAGGCCCTCATAGAAAAACAAAAAAAGCTTGTGGGAGGTAATTGGAAACAAACCACTTAGGGTTGATATTAACAGTAAGTTGACTATAACAGAGCAGGTGAAAAATACTATAGAATGGTTTTTCTGTATTTGAATTTAGTTTTTGAAATTCTCTCCTTTTTATTTGTTGTTCTTTTTTTGTTTGTTTTGTTTGTTTGTTTTGTTTTGTTTTTCTATTCCAAAGTGTTGTAGAATTCTAAGAAGTGATTTTCATTACTTTTGGTAGAAGTTAGCTTTTGGAGATTAAAGTATTTTTGTAATAATCAAATACATTATACATTTTAAAAGGTAAAAAAATACAATTGAGATTTTTAAAAATGCTATAAAATCTTTATTGATGAAAGTATTGATGAATATGTGTGAAGTGAAAACAGAAAATCTGTAGACATAGATAAGTATGTCTTTATGAATGTCTACTATGATTTTGTTTGTTTGTTTTAAGTAATGAGATCACAGAAATGTAAAGTTAAGTATGTGAGAAATGAACATTACAGTAAACATAGTGGTTCCTTAAAATTCTAAGTTTAAGAAGTACTTTCAATTTTTTAATTAAATTTACTTGCTCTATTTACTGCTTTGTAAAAAATGGATGGAGAAGCCGGGATGGCTCAGTGGGTTAAGTGCTCACTTTGCAGTGCTGGGATCCGAGGATCGAATCCTGGCCCTGGCCCGTGCGGAACCATATGCTGAACTGGGGAGTTCCCCTAGTTCAGTTCTGTCTCTGTATCTCTCTCTCTGTGTCAAAAGATTAATAAATAAATAAAACTTAAAAAAAAAAAGGTAACTATTTGCTGACATAGTTTTACTTCTCTATCTAGGTTAATTCTATAGCGATAGTGTGATAAATAAATGAAGTACGTCTTGATTTGTATAATCCTTTTTGAAGGTTTTAAAACAGAAGAGAACAAGAGACTGTGATTTGAGAAACTTAGTAAGCCAATAAAGCAGTTACCCTCTTAAGTGCTTAAACGACGAAATTAAATTTTAAAAGCTATAGAAAAAAATGTTCTATTAGCCTTATTAAAGCAGCCCTGTAAGAAGGAAAACATAGCAGGAAGATATCGTAGGAAGAGACTATCAAAAGCAGAGCACGTTTAAATTGTGTTCACCCCAAATTTATTGGAACAGATCGCATATGGTGGCTCAGAAAGGGATAGCTCTTGTCATTGCTCCTAAGTAACTGCAAAGCTCACCTAATGTCAAACTATTATAAATAAGAAGTGTAAGACAATACTAAATTCACTTTGTTCAGGCTCATGTATGTTATTTCTTAGCTACTTGCCATCTTGTTACCTGAACCCCAATGTTTTTTTTTGTTGTTTTGTTTTAGTCCACCTGCCTGGGAGCACTGAGCCAAAGAAATTTATGAACAGGAGTTTGCAGTATAGAAGAAGGGGCGGGGGGGGGGGGAAGAATTTACAATTGAATTGACTAATTCAGAGATGGAAAGCTTATTCTCTGAAAATAACCCAACTCCCCAAGGCCTAGATACATTACAGATCATATAGGGCGAAATTACAAGAAACCGTGGGTTTAGGGTTCTGGGTCTTGCTGGTAGCCGATTAGTCAGAGTTGAGATAAGAGTGATAAAATATTTCTTCAGGTCTTGAGGATACTTCTGAGGTGTCCCTTTGTCTGGTCTCATGGGAAAGTAACCAGGGTGTCATTCCACTTTAGGACTCAGGGGTTGTAACTTATGTCAAGATATTATCTTTAGCTTGACAGAGGTCTAAACTGTGTGACTCTATTAGTCAGGTCTGGGCTACTAGCTGTTGCTGCCTGGGGCACTGCTGATTATCTGGGGACAAGGCTAACTCTCTGATGAAAAGAGAGAAGGAGAGAGAGAGAGAGCGAGTGAGAGAGAGAGAGTGAGAGAGAGAGAGAGGATTTCTAGAGCTAGAATTTAAAGCTAAATGTAACCAAAGTCATAAAGATGCTCAGTTTCAATCTTTTCTGTATTCGTTATGCTAATTTAAGTATAGATCTTCAATTAGTACCTATAACATGTGAATAAAATGATTAACCTCCTTCTCTTCCACAGATTCATATAGATGCTCTATATAAAGATGAACCATAAGAATGAAGAGTATATGAGTGCACATAGGCAAACTTTAAATGTAGGAAATATTGAAATTTGGGATATGTAAAGCATGATTTAAATAATATGAAATTCAAATACTAACATAGTATATGACATATTAACGTTTTAGTCTTATTTCAGCAAAAACATAAAATAAAAATACAACATTTCATATTTACAGTTTGCTATTATACAAAAAGATTCAAAGCTGATAAAGTCAAAACAGAGCCTGAAAGCTAGAGACAAAGAATATGAGACTTCCACAATAAATTTTATTTTAACTTTTCTGTAGCTTCAGAACTGCCCTTGGAGCAGAGAGGAACACTGAGAAAAGCAAAGAGTCAGCCTGCCTTCCTTTTATCATTCTTTCGTTTCTTTCCCTATTTTGTCACTAAGCCAGAATAAAGAAAACCAAAACAAAGAGCTCAGTGTGGGTTGTGCTTTGGAAATTTTGACAACAGACATATAAAGGACATATACTTACAAGTTTTCAGAGAATGTAATACTTTATTATAGTAAACTAAGGGTGGCACAAATAATTAAAAACAACCTAATGTCATTCAGAGTCTTTTGAGTGTATTAAAAATCATGGACAATAAATATTAACATTACTTTTTTAATTCTTAATCTTTTTTTTTTTTAAAGATTTATTTTATTGATTTTTGACAGAGAGAAACAGAGGCAGAGAGAGACAGAGAGAAGTGGGAGGGCCCAGAGCAGTCTCCATAGTTGACATTGGTTTTCCATATAGTTTCACTCCACAGGTGGGCACAGGGCTGCGCAGGGCAGGAACTGGGCCGGGAGCCTCCAGCATAGGTCCCGGCAAGAACTGAACTGGGGGCACACCCCAGTTCAGCATGTGGGTCCGCATGGGCCGGGGCCGGGATTCGATCCTCGGTCCTCAGGGCTTCAAAGTGAGCGCTTTACCCGCTGAGCCATCCCAGCTTTCCCTCTTAATCTTTTTTGAGTAGTATAGTACATATTTTCCTATACAAGGTAAAATATTTTTATCCTCTGATAAAAAAAAAATATTTCATAGTATAATAGTATTAAATGTTGAATTAAATACAGAGGGTGGCAAAAAATGTATACATATTTTAAAAAAGGACAAAAATTTGTATTAAAATTATAATACTTAATATATAGCAATAACAGAAGATGATTATAAGTCAAATTTGACTTACACATTTATAGGAGGTGCTTCAAAGTGGTTACCATAAGCTTCCAGACACTTCTGATTACAGCAAACTACTACTTGAGTAAAGTTGACCAGTGTCCACTTGTATCACTGCATACGCTATTTTAATTTACCATGCTTCTCAAACTTATCAGCAAAACATGCAATTATTAGGCATGTTGGAGGATCTGTTACATGCTTATACCTCTATTGTCATTGCACCTCCACAACATTCTCAAATTTCAAATATCTATAAAATTGTCTTGCCCTCTTCAAATTACAACCATGCATACACCATTTTCTTAGACTGTCCTGCCTGTCACCTGGTGACACAATCATCCATTGATTAATACCATCCTTTGAGTGAGTGCCATAATACATCATGATTCCATTCAACTTCAAAAAGTAATAAGTAGATAATATCTTTTTAAAAAGGTGTATACATTTGTTTAGCACCCCTGGTATATATTAAATACATATATATATATCCTCTTAAAAATTCAAAGCAAGCATATTAAAGGCACTGAAAAAAAGCTTATGGTTAAGAAAACTACTTAAATTTGTTCTACACATTGATTCACATATGCTCCTGACTATTTCATTCTGTTCACTCGGATTCCAGTTATAATCTTACGAAGATTTAGTTCTGAGTTAAAATAAAGATATTATGATTAGTTTATCTTTGTAAATGCATAGTTTGGTTATGGCATGTGTTGTAAAAATAGTATGTCTGTGTAGATCTGTGGCTCTAAGAGGTTGAAAGGTTTTATAAGAAAGGTCTACATTCCTATTCAAAATTGGAATATATTTATTGCTGTTAAATAATAAATACCACAGGGTGATAGTTAGGAATATTTGCTTTATGAGCTCAAATCTTTTCAGTGGGTATCCAAGTTGTATATCCTTTTTATATCAAAGAGTATTTACACCTGCATTAATTATGTATATTTTTCAAACCAAAAATGTTTGATTAAAGGGAGCCTGCTCCCACAAGCATCAGAGTCACAGAAATGCTAGATTTTTTCTTAGAAATAGCAACCTAGTATGTGATATAACACTATTTGTAGCTGTTTTCTCTGCCTTTTCTGGGTCACACCTGTAAGAGAAAAGTATGCCCAAACCACAGGTCACATCACATGTATGACATAATATCTCAGGCTTCCTAAAGTTTACAAAACTAATAGCATATGTTCTGGAAAGTAATCACAATGCCTACTAGTCCATAGTATTATTCATATTTACTTCTAACTGTGTCTGTTTTCCCTGTTGGAACCTGAGGGTAGATTTGACCCTCCTTACCACTTAATTAAGCACTTTCTGTATCCTTCATATACCGAGGAGTTTGGAAGAATAGGAATCAGATGTACAAAATGATCCAGTGATAAGGTCCTGCAAAGGTGAGAATTAATTTAAGACAGCCACTGATAAGTTTCACCAGCAAAAATGTATTTTTTTAAAGGTTTTATAGAAGAAATCCATGAGACTGTGACAGAACAACCAATTAAAATAAAATATGAGAGAACCAGCTTAACTAGGCATGCACTCTAGTTTAAATGTACATCTTCTGTGTTTTTACTCAGGAGAACTGAAGGATATTGTGAGTGGTGGCACTGTAAGTTTCTTACACCATTTTTTAAGGTTCATTCTCCCTCATTCAATAACAAGCATGGAGGTCTCATCCTGGAATGGTGGAGCTGAGTTGCCACATGGACCAGAATAACTCTGGAATATTGAGAAGATTGTCAGCAGTTATACACACACATAAGGAAGAAAATCTTCTGTGGTGTTAAGTAAATAAGAGTGAGGTTTTCTGTTACTATTTCATAGCCTACCACATACAAATACACTTTTTAATGGCCTAACCAAAGTAAATTAAAGTTAATAAGAAGTTATCTCAAACATGAACAAATTGTCTCTTTCAGATGGGACTTCTATAGCTAAAGTTGAAGTAAACACAAACACTAAATAAGATGTCAGCTACCTGTACTAGATGATAACTCTTCTATAGACCAAAGCAGAAAGTGGCAATCCACTCTGAATAAGAAATGAAAAATTGAAATCTGAATCCAGTCCTCAATACCCAGAAGGAGGTGATCATAAGTTGATCATGTATCTTCCAATGAAAATTATAATCACTGCTTAGATCAAAAAAGTCATGTAGAGGATCTAAAGTTAATTACTTAAGGCAGAATTTTACAAAAACATTCCAAGGAAGAAGATATTCTGCAATGTGCCTACAATAAGACATTTAACAGGGCAAATACAGTTAGGAAACCCTACATGGTATCACAGAAATTCAGAGTATATTAGCACATTAAAGGCCTTTAGAAGTTCAGAGTTAAAGAAATCTGTGTAACTTTGCTGAATATGAGAGTATTTTCTTCTAAATGTATTTGTTTATTAAATTCTTTGTTCCTATATCCCTAGTTAATATCACGAATTTCTAGCATTTTCAAAACAACTTTTAGGACTAAAACTAAAATAGAGAACTCCCAGAGTGATGCAGCTATAACCATGGGTAGAGAAAAACATTGTGAAAAAGGAAAGGAAATATGTTACATTAGAAAGAACAGAAGTCATACTGACTGAGTCATGTTAAACCAATCATCAAATTGTGTGAGCTCTAGAACACTGAAAACAAAACTAGGCAATTGACTTAACTCTGTAGTAGTAACAGTTTCAGTAACCAATGTTCGATCCTGTCATGGCCTGAGTGCCAATATTCTACCATTAGACATAGCAAATAACATGAAATCTCTAGTCACTGCTAGACTGTGGGTTACTACTAGAATTTAAGTTGCTGATTTTGTATGATATAGATACCTCATGTTAATTTATTTGCTTTTATTAAAACTTCCATTTGAAATACTGAGGTCAACTTGCATTGAAGTAGGAAATTAGCATGAAAATTTTTATTCTGATGAAGCACAGGTTTATTCAATGATCATCAATACATTAGCAAAAGAAAAATCCTGAATGGAAATATGGGTGCTAAATGGCATAAGTATCCTTCAAAAATTAAAATATATATGCCAAGAAAGGGAGAAAAGTAGTGCAGTAAGAAAACTAATAAAAAGTATGACTAGGTTTGGTTACCGATTGTGTTTTCAAAAATATTTTTTTTTTCTAAGAGGACAGCATGAATATTGAAATGCTAATATGTCTTTTTTTTTTTTCTTTTTGAGGTATATGTAGACAATGAAATGCTCTTTCAAAAAGAAAAGGCATACAACCTCAACAAAATACTTAGGAAAGCTCACAAAAAAATGATAACATGGTGTTTCTCCCAATAATAACAATAGCAGTTTATTTCCTATTTTAATTACATAGATAATGATAAAGAATCTGGGGGAAAATGTCAAAATATAAGTAATGATTGTCAGAAAAAAATTTTGAGTGATAGCAATCCCATATTTTTGCATTCGTTGTTATCCTTTACTTTTAAGATAAACAGTTATTGTTTTACCAATCATATAAAGTAGAAAAAATATTTTTATAAAATTCATTTATAATTTAAAAAGACATAATATTAATAGGACTACAAACATACAGAGTGGTTTGAAACATTAAACACCAGTATTGTCAGAACAGATGTATTTGGCAATTAACGTCATCATGTAATTTATTGTTTGGGACATAAACACATGTTAGTTATAGTTTGGGAATAAACAGTGAGATATCCAGCTATGCCTGTGGAAAAAGACCTTTATCATTCACACTCATTTACTTTTCAAAACATGTCTGTTTTTTCTCATCATCAATTTTTTCCTTTTTTTTTTTTCTTTTCATCATCAATTTCAAACTTAGTCACCACTGATGCCTGGGACACCTGCTATTTTCTTCAATGGTTTATAATATTTTTAGTCCTTTAAAGTTCTTTTCCTTCAGCAGCCTACACCATTGTCAAATTCCTTAAGCCATTTCCTCAGGAATTATTGATCAGTGACATACCCTAGTAAACGCACAATTTTAGGAATGCTTGAACTTAACCATCGGTTTTGAAGACATGCTAGGTTACGATCAAAAGGATCTAATACCAGTCAAGAGAATGAGCTGAAAATTCTCAGCTAACATCGAACATGAAAGTGTATTATTTGAGCCAAATGCCAACCAACTGATGAGCTCAGAGATGAGCTAGAGAGAGTAATGAGAAAAGTGAGCACATCTTTGGCATGCTAACAGACAATATATTGTCCTGTGACTTCCAGCTCATACTCTGTACTAAAATCAAACTCTCAAAGAATTCCTCAGTTGTGACGCACTATGAGCCCAGTGGCAATGGAATCACATTCATTACAACCCAGCTTTATGGAGCTAGTGTGTAAGATGCGTTCAATGACAGGAAGCCAAACCGCATCCTGACTGAGGAGTTGAAGCGGGGTGCTCACAAACAAGCCAGGCAGAGCAAACATCACAAAACTCCATTATTTGGCAAGTTGAAGCTGTGTGAAATACTGTTGATGGCTGAGAAGTGACAGCATGAAAAGTGAAAAGTGAAAATAAAAAAAAAATAAAAAAAAAATATAGGCATATAAGCCACTGAATAGAGAAAACTCAATTTGTGTAAAAATGCCATGTAGTCCTTGGTGCAGTGGCGAAACCCTGCACAATGACAGGTCCTGCAAACAATGGTCATAGCTGGTGACTAACAAACAGTTCATAAATATCCTCACAGGATTTCATTGCATGTAAGAAGTTTATGTTTTCAACCAAACTCATAGAAAAATATTGACATTGAACCTTTTGAAAGATAGCTCTCTAAACATGCTTTTGTTTTTTGTTGAACCACATCTCTCAGTATGAATTACAACATAATCATTTAAAATGCAAATTATACTTTGTTTAGTATAATAGCTAAATTGTAAGCATTCACAACTAGTGAGAATTAACATCTTTAATTGTTGAAATATGTAAACACCATATTTATTTTCCATTCAAGTTTACTGCTTTTAGAATCTGTCAAAACAGATGTAAAATTATTAAAAGTAAAGTGAAAGAAAAAAGTAACCCTTTACAATACTTATGCTGACATCACTGCTCTCTTTTTCCTTCACTGAGATCCACACATAGGTGCAGAGACAACACACCAGTCACTGAAAACATTTTTAGAAATTTCCCAATAGTGACCCTTTTTTTTTAAAGATTTATCTATTGTTTTTGACAGAGAGAGAGAGATACAGAGACAGAGACAGAGAGAAGGGCGAGGGCCCAGAACAGTCTCCACAGTTGCATATCATCGGTTTTTCCACATAGTTTCATTCCACAGGTGGGCGGGGCTGCACAGGGCAGGAACTGGGCTGGAGTCTCATCCTGGTGAGAACTGAACTGGGGGCACTCCCCAGTTCTGCATATGGGTCCACACAGGCCAGAGCAGGGATTTGATCCTGGGTCCCCGGGGCCACAAACTGAGCGCCCAACCCACTGAGCCATCCCAGCTTCCCCCACAATAGTGACCTTTGATTGCGATCTGTTTCCTAGAAGTTTCTCATTCAGGATTGTTGCAATAATCAGGGAGAAAGCTTTGATCTATTGACACATTTAGAAAGCAGAATAAACAAAGCTTTCTAAATAACAGGAGCTGGGCAAAGAAAAACAAGATTCTACAAAAACTCCAAGATTCGGTGCTTGGTCAAATGTTTAGATGGTTAATAAAATATAGATGTGGGCAGAATGTAACATATCATTTCAAACCTACAGTACCAGTAGCCTGTTCCTTTAGGCTACTGCCACATTTCTAAAAGGTATTTGACAGAACTCTAAAGGATTTATAACAGTTATAGGTTGTCATTACGTGTGCATAAAAATCTCTTTGAATAATCTGAAGTAATTGTGAAAAACTAGGGTATACAAATTTCAACACTTTACATAGGATATTTCAAATAATTTCTAAATTAATGTGCATTATGGGTCTCCAAGGAATGGATATGAGACGCAACATCCTGATAGGTCCAAAGCATATTTGATTGCGAAACTCCCCTGTGGTATTTTTAACAAACTAAAATTTTACTGAGACAAACTTCAACCAATAATTTTATGTTTTATAATTTGGAAGCACTCTTATCTGTATACAAGAATACTTGTCTCTTTATCTACTACAGGCTGTTTTAGGGGATGAGTGAGATATTGCCCATCTCTGTATTTCTGGGGCATAACAAAATTCTTCTTCATACTGGGAACTCAATCATTGTTTATATAATTAATTAAAAAATGGTGATAATCATGTTACAGCAAGTCTAAAGCTATTGGCAATTCTCACAGAAAAGATCACAGGTGCTAACTGTGATCAGTCTACGTTTATTTGGCATAATTTGATAAATCTTGTGAACAGAAACATAGGGACAGCTGATAGAACACCATATACATCTCCAAAAACCCTTGACTCTTGTGTTATGGTCTATAAACACCACTTAAAAAAATGATCTGTATTTAATATCTCTAACTATGATTGATCATATAGTGTCAAAATATGCATGTTTCCCTGCATAATGCTATTAAAAAATACAGATTTCTAGAATGGTAGACACCCTTAAGTTGACCTCAAATGAGACACATTCTTGAGCCTGCCTCCTCCCGCTACATGTGGGCAGAACCACTGACCTGTGTCTACCCAAAAGAATATGGTAATAGTAATGAAATATTATACCAGTTATTTTGTCAAAATACATGACAAAGATGAGGTTTTGCCAGTGTAAGTAAAGTCTCTACTCAGTTGACACTGTATTTATGAAAAGAGATCTTGTCCTGTGTAGTACTTACCAAATCTGTGAGCACTTTAAAAAAGGAACTAGGTCTTCCCTGAAGGCAGTGACTCAAAATAAAAGTCTTATCACCATTTCTGGCTTTGAAGAAGCAAGAAACCATGCATTCTAAAACCAAAAGAAAATAATTTTGTCAAAAACTTGAAGAAATTTGAAAGTAGACCCTTCTGCGGGTGAGCTACCAGATGAGAATACAACCTATCTGACACCTTCATTTCAAACTTGTAAGGCTCTGAGCGAAGAACCTATCTGTGCATCAGAAGTGATATACAGAAATTGCATGATAATAAATGGGTATTTTGTAAATGTGTGAAAATTTGTTATGTAGCATAGAAAAAATATTTTTAATATAAGTATGCCCATAACATTTGCCACTTTTCTAAAATAAGTATGTTTTTTATCTGAAATTTGAATTTACTAGATATGCTAAATCTATTTATATACTTTTATTATTAAATTGGCAACTCTTCTTTTGGGAAATTTCTTCATATCTTTTGCCTGTTCCCTAACATGTTAGGTAAGTAACTGGTACTTTTCATATAAAAGTGTAGTTCTAAAAAAAGTGGCAAATCTCCAAAAATGATTCTGGGGGAAAAAATTAAGAATGTTTAAATTTGTAGAGTCAAAATATAGTTTTGCTTTATGATTTTAATCATAGTCACACCCACACATAAAAATACCATACCTTGAAATTCAAACTTAATTTGTCCCAGAACCCTGTTTCAGTTCCAAAACATTCGCGTTCCAAGACAAGTGCGCATTCAGATAAAGCTACGGGCGGTACTGTCCCACACAACAACATGTTGGCATTTGGATTCCAAAGCAGTGTTCGAATTTTGAGGCAAAATTTGCTTGATTTTTATTGTTTGGATTCCAAGTTGTTCAAATTTGGGGGGGTTCAGATTCCAAGGTATCACTGTAATTAAAAATACTCTGTCACCCTTCAAACACACACATAAACACACATGTGCCCACATGCATGTGCAACCAGTAAAACATATTCCTGAAACCACATGCTATTCAACAACTTAGTTTTTATCTGTTTAAAGGTTTAATTGAATTTGTTTTTCATCTCAACAAAAAAAATCAAAGTATTTTCTTAAATCTACTTGCATTTAATTTCCAGATTCCTCTTCATATCACAGAAATCTAGATAAACTAGTTGTAAAGTAAGCAATGTCATATTTATGGATTATAATCATAATTTCTCTAAACAGGGTATGTGCTATTAAGTTCTTCAGAAGTTGTGAGAATTTTTCTATTGTGAGGCTCTTATATTAGAATTTAGATGGCCTTTCAATGAAAAAGTGTTTTAAATGAAATAAATTAAATTTTTATGTAAGTGAGATTCTGGTTTTAATCTCTATTCCACCACTTATTAACACTTTGAATCTGAAAAAGACATTCAACATTTCTGAGGTATCAGATTCCTCACTCCATTGCAAGCAGTGTAACATGCACCTGGCAATATTGAAATGACACGTACAAATAATTATAATTAAATAACATATATTAATTTATTTAATTGTCATATCAATCATATTTGAAAAATGAGGAATCTTGATTCCAGGACACTAGTTAACTTGTCCAAAATCAAGCAATAAATATGTTTGCATTAGGGTTAAAACTCACACTTGCTCCTCAATCTCGTGTTATTTCCTAAGTAAAGCCCACTTTCCGTATACAGTATACACTTCAGGAATTTATGTTAACTCTTTTTCAGTAAAAATGAAAATAAAACAAGGCAAAATAAGCATGATAGCAATGAGAAATATTTATGATATTATACTCTGTCAAATGTTTTCACCAACATTATCTCTTCTTATTTTCCAAAAAAATGCTATGAGGCAACTAGAGAAAATATTAATATCTTTATTTTCAAAAGAAAAAAAAAAAGAAACTTGGGAAGGTTATGTAATATGTGAGTTCAATTGGTATTGTAACCTTCAGTTTTTATATGTTGTTGTGCTTATTTAATTTTAATTACATATGCTTAAAACATTTTAATTGAGGAAACTTTACCATTGTGAAGTCTTTCTTTGTGTAAGGCAACTTGAGAGGAAGAAAGTAAAAGACAAAGATAGCACACTCGAATTCTGGTCCATAAAGTTTCACTGATGAATAAGAATTCCTGTATCAATTGAGTGGAAAGGGCTGGTTTTGTTCCTCTACATTCTTACCCCAAATAACACAGCAACTATCATTTTTCTTCTCCTCTGCTTTCAAGTATTTAGAGGGGGAAGGAACTTCAAGAAAAGAAAAGAAAGAAAAAAGGGCTATCTTCTGTACTTCACCAGGGAATGAGGTCTGATCTTGGTTTTCATCTGTTCCTTCTTTGTAGCATGACTAAGAGATCTTAGATATCCAGTTGTCACAGAGGAAGTGAAAAGGGAGCCAGGGAAGGACTTTCATTCTATGAGCATCAGCCATTTTTTCAATGTGAAGTTTTGATTAATGACAAATAAGCTATATCTTTTTTGTTTGCAGGTATGTGAGAGTGAATTATTATACTTATTCCAGGTCCTATGGATTCCCATTCATATCCCACTCTTAATGTTTTCAAAAATATGATACAATTTGTTTATTTTTTGCAGACAGCTTATTTTTGAGATCAGACTGAAGTTCATATTGGTTTAGAGGATTAGATCGCGTTTTCCATAAAAAGGGTTTATTGAAAAGCTCTAATCTTTTTGGGTAGCTCAGTCTTTGATGTGTAAATTGTTCTCAGTTACTAGGACTACAAAGAGGTTTGCTTTACCAAAAGTAACCTTTCCATTCAAACACTGTAATGAATGCATATGGACTCTCCTATAAATGTCATTGTGGCCCGGATGTTCACATGAGATAGGCAAAAGTAGCACACAATAAGTGAAACCACTTTAGCTAATAAAAAACTGTAATGCTATGTCCATGTCACTTTGGAAAGTAGTGTATTTTTTTTTTTTTACTTCGAGATATTTATTTGTATTATATTTCTTAGCCATATACATATGAAAAAAAGGTGGTATAGATTATAAATGTCAGACAATTAACTTAAAATGGAAAATAATACTTCTGCCCAAATCATCATGACTAATTTCAACGTATAAATTTATTCACTTAATATCTAGTTAATTCTATACACTAGTTTAGCGGATATGTCTTAATTTCGGAGGTACTCAGAAATAAGTAGAAAAAAAATTTTAATGCTATCATAGCTGAATATACAAACATATTTTTTATTGCAAAGCTTTGCATTTCAACATTCAGCCTTTAAATGATACAAATGATCATTAGTTTCTTGAGAGATGACTTAATTTGGGTAATGTGAAATTCACTGGCTTTTAGTTCACATGAGTTTCAATGACCTTTTTATTTTTAATGTTTATCTCAATTGATTTTTAAGTTATATTTCCTTCGGTTCTTAAAACTTTTTTCAAACTATAAATATGATTTAATTACCTCCTGTCAAGGAGTTATAAGATTATATCCTCTTAAGGGGACAAATAACCATGTTTAAGTATTTTTTAATATTTTATATGAAGCACAGATACTATAAACCATGAGTTTATTATTAATACCATTGCCTAAATAAACTATTCCTGAGGGTAAAATTATTCTATTTTAGATGTAGAATGTAAATTTTACATGATGAGCATGTCTTTTGCCAGTGAAACATTTAGTCATTTTCTGATCTATGGCTATGAATATTTCTTCTATCTAATAATGTAAATATTTGTTAAATATGGGTAGTATAACTCTTTTATTTCTCACCTTATTAAAAATATGGTTTTAAAAATTTACCAAAAGTTTAAATCAGGAAGAATTCAGATCACTCCCTTTCCTGGGAAATGGGCAAGTGACCCTCAATCTTCTGAGAAAAGCTTCCTATTTCTCTTTATTATACATAGAAATGTTCATTTAACACTTGCTATGAACTAGCAACTTTAGAAATATTAGCATATTTAATCTAAGTAGCTACTCTATGAGTAGGTAGCATTAATAATTTATTTTTCAACTGAGGAAATTGCATCACAGAAAGATTAGATAACTTGCCCTCCAGTGATGCATATACAACTTTAAAACAGAGTCTAATGGAATGTTAATGGAAGGGAGAGATTAGAGACTTCTATTCTTTAGAATTCTTTCTATACCAGTGTTTCTGAAATTTCATATTAGATTTATTATTAACAAGAGGCTTAAACATGCACATCTGTGTAAACATACTTTTGAATTAACCATTCAATAATTTTGAGAAATATTGTTTACAGTTTGTCCCTATTATTTGACACAGGCTTTATTTTTTTCACAAAACAAAACGTGATGTTTAATAAGACACTGGTCTTCACTTCAGTGGAGCTTGCCCGAAGTAATGCCACTAAAAACTACAGTCCTCGCTTCCCTAGCGAAGCAAATCTTGGCACTCTGATTGCCACCCAGTTTGTAAATTGGTGCCTAGGTGTCAGCCTACATGGATAAATAAACTTAAAATAGAGAGTATTAAAACTTTGTTCCTTCTGCCTCTAAACGAACCCTGTTAGCACTCTTTTGAGGGAATTATGTTGTTATTCCAAATATTCTCTCAGTAATTTTCAGTAGCTATGCCATCGCATTTTTATTATTTGTTTAAAGAAACAGAATCAAATGATGACTTTTTGAAATTTAATTTATTCCTTGATCAGTGAAGATACATAATTTCACAAGAGGTCATTTCAGTATATATATATTTTTAAAAAATCAAAACAAAACTGTTTATTCTGGCACGCATCTGCAAAACACAATCCCACAATTTAAGAGGTGGAAAGGATTCCCACTTCATGGGCAGCTGACTCAAATGACACAGAAGTGAATGTCTTGGCTTAAATTTTATAATTGAGCTACCTTTACCATTTTTTGAAATGTGCCAAAATTCTCTTTATTTACGCTGCATATCTACTGTCTATAATGTATAAAAATATTGTTCATTAATCAAGAGTAAATGAAGTTTTAATATTTATTGTCTTTAATGGAGATGAGTCAGCTTTAGAATTTATTGCACGATAGTAACATATAAGAGATAGCTTCGCAGGGTTGTCAGAATTTGTAATAAAACTATCACAGCCATCAAAACAAAAATAATGCAGAATTACTTATTTTGTAGCTCACTAGCTTGAAAGTGGGCAGAACACTGCATTTTATTAGTTATGACACTCCTTAATAGTCATTTTATCTAATGAGACCATCTGCCAATTCTTTGCTAAGCATTCACTACTTCTCTAAATGTTTAAAAAAAGAAAAAGTAGTAAAGAAGTACTTAAAATGCCATTTTCTTTTTGCTGTGCACAGCTTGTTCCATTTAAGCCAGGGAATTTTAGAGGTTTGACCTATTTCAGAAAATTATTCTTTCCTAAGCTCTTCAACTGTATCTTTCTTTAGATTCACATCAAACTAATTCTGGATAGAGTTTAGCGATCTTTGACATCAACAGAATAATCTTGGGTGCAATGAAATATGGTTCCATTGACTAAAGTACCAATTATGTGTAGACCTTTGACCTAGCAATGACCTTGAGATCAAAGAAGCCTATCCAAGCAATATAATCTTCTCTTGATTATAGCATGCATTTCTCTATGAATTGAACACTTTACGGTGGGTTAATTGATGGCATATTTACTTATTCCTAAAACTGAGAAATAAAAGAATATGAAATTATTTTATAAATATTTTAACATTACAAAGTACACATAAAAAGTACATTATATAAGTTGTATAACATGCATTTTGTGTAAAACCAATAAAATAACCACATATCCTTATTATTAGAAGATAAGAGTGATTTTAATTTGCAGTTTAAATATTCATAAGGTTTCAAACTCCTTTTATCTCCTAATTTATGCCCTATAACTTTTAAAATATGTATTATAGAAATCATACTTTCTCTAAAGTTGTCACTACTTTAGAATAAGTTTTGTGTTATTTGAAAAAGGTTTGAAATAAACCTTGATTTTTGTCAATGCTATTCTTTTTCTCCAATTCAAGACGAGGGGACAAAATTAGAGTTTATATCTAAGTACCAGATTACTAAAACAAAAAATATTCCTTTATGCACCATTTGAGAAGAACCAAACTAAGATAAAAAAAAGCAATTGTTTGAAATAGAGGGATCATTTTGTATGTGAAGATATTAGCACCAACATAATGCACATTTTAAAATGTTTGTTTTTTGGAAAGACAGTTAAAATGTCTTTCCTATACCAGAATAGACTTTTTTCCCATCTTTTTATGAAACTATTTATTCCATTCATGGTAATTACTACTGAAAAGTATTTCATTCATTCAAGCAACTATATCTGCCTGTAAGCAGTGAGCCATAAAGGTTGCCAAGGATTTTAGGCCAAGATCCAATATATATTTAACTGGAATTTTGAGAAACTCATGGAAACTAGGCCATTCTCATGTTATACATATTAACAGTCTTTTCCCATAGAATACCCTAGAATAAGATTGTTCCCATGAGTTACACTTAAAAATGTTTCCCACACACAAGATTTACGTTATTTATCAAACAAAAAAAGTGAAAATAAATACAAATAGCATCATTCTGAAAGGCACTTTGATAAATCTTTGCATTTGTTGATAATAATTTTATTAAGTGATAATTTATAATACATGTAATATGTGCAATTTATGCACAGATTTTAGAAATATTTGACTTTAGAATCATATTGTTGCAGTACTATATTTTTCATAAAAGAGTTTGTGCAAGTAACCATAATTGTGTAACATATTATGTGTTGCTCTTTAGGAACTGTCTTTGCTTATTTAACTTCAATATAGATTTATCTAGATTACTTTCTACTATTGACCAACATGAAATTGGTTTATAGAATTTCTATTATATTATTTTTATATTTTACTTTATTTATATATATATATCACTAATAAAATTATATATATTATAACACTAATAAAATTATGTGTATATTATTTTATTAGTGTTATGATTTTATTTTTATAGCATCTTTGCTTTGTGCAATTTAGATATCCTTTTAAAATGTTTTCTTTTTGTTTTTTGAGTGTGTTTGTATTTCCATTTTCCAAGTGGCAGTTATAGTTTAACATTCTCAGTTTTTGTATCACATAGATTTAAATTAATATCTTTGTTATATAGATACAATCATGTAATTTATTTATCTAGATAAATAAAGCCTTGTGTTGTTATATGTATTTCTTGTGCATTGCTTTTAAATCCAGAGACTTAACATCTCAAGTAAAAATTACTTACAAAAAAAATGTTAAGATTAATTTATGAAAGGGGACTCTTTAAAGATATAAATGTTTTGCAAATACCTAATATTGCACTGGGCACTACGTAAGTATTGCTATTTATTTTACATTAATTTTTCAAAAAGAAATCATTTAGTAGCCACACTTTTACTAAATGAATTTAACACTACAAAAAATATACAAAACCTACATATGTGGTCAGATGATTAATATTCAAATAGGAAACCCAAAGAAGTCACTTAAATTCACTAAGCCTGAATTTTCCGCTCGTTAAAATAATGATGCATATCAATTCACCAGGCTGTAATCAGGATGATGTAAAATATATAAGTACCATGTTTTTTATTGTTATTAAAAATTATATAGGTTTTAGGTGTATAACTCTATAATACTTTGTCTATGTGTTATAATATGTGTTCACCACCCAAAGTCAGCTTTCTTTCATCACCATATATTTAGCTTCCTCTCCCTCTTTCCCCACCCTCCTCCCCTCTTACCCTTAAGTAACAACTAATTTATTGACTATGACCATAAGGTTTTGTTTCTTTGTTGCTTTCAGTTTTATATTCCACATATGAGTGAAGTAATGTGGTTCTTATATTTGTGTTTGGCTAATTTCACTTTGCATGATACGTAATCTTAAATTCCATCCACATTGTTCCAAATGGCAGTATTTCATATTTTCTTATACCTGAGTAATATTCCATTGTACATACATACTGATATAAGTACCATTTTTATTTTTAAAGATTTATTTTTATTTATTTTTTTTGACAGAGAGAGAGAGAGAGACAGACAGAGACAGAGAGAAGGGGAGGTCCCAGAGCAGTCTCCATAGTTGAGAGCATTACTTTTCTATATAGTTTCACTCCACAGGTGGGCAGGGCAGGAACTGGGCTGGGAGCCTCCACATAGGTCCTGGCAAGAACTGAACCGGGGGCACACCACAGTTTAGCATATGGGTCCTCATGTGCTGGGCCTGGGATTTGATCCTCAGGCTCCAGGGCTGCAAAGCGAGCACTTAACTCATTGAGCCATCCCAGCTTCCCCCAGTTTTTATCTTTTTAAGTTTTATTTTATTGTTTGAGAGATGGTAAAGGAGAGGGAAAGAAAGGGAGAGGGCACAGAGCAGTCTCTATAGTTGCACATCATTAGTTGTGACATGGTTTCATTCCACACAGGTGGATGTGTGGCCCACAGGGTGGAAACCAAACTGGGGGCCTCCTGCATGGGAAGTGAAAACTTTTGTTGCTGAGCCATCCTGGTGGTTACCACTTGCATCATAGTTCATCATATGGGTGTGCATGGGCTGGGGTTGGGAATTGAACCCTGGACCTTGTGATTGCAAGAGAATCGCTCAACTGCTGAGCTACACCAGTATCCCACCATTTTTATTAATGTTCATCTTTATTCAACAAATATTTATTGAACAAATACAATGTTCCCAGTACTCTTGTAGGAACTAAGAGAGAAAGGTAAGAAAACTTCAGTAATTGCTTTGGTAGAAGGAAAGATTAATAGGAGGGCAAAGAACAGCATCAACTTATTCTGTCTGAGAAAGAATGGGGTGAAGGTAATGCCATGGGAGTTTTTCCACATGCTTGGTACTGAACTGACAGAATTATGACTAATGGAACTGATAAATGAAGTGAGGTAAAGTAAAAAAAATGTTCTAGGTAGTTATCTCATTTACTGTAAAAAAATAGCCCAATGACTTTTAGATTAATTTGTCTGCTAGTATCATACTCACATTTTGTCATGAGAAATCTAAAGCTCAAAGATTTTAAAATCTATATAGGCCTAGGTTCACCTAGCTAACGAGGAGACCTAAATTGAAACTCTGCTGTCTGGTTTAAGAGTGGAAAATAGAATATATAATAGTAACTAAATACATATTTGACATTTTATTTGAAAAAACCTAAAATAATTAAGTAGCTCTAGAAAAATTGAGACATCTTAAAAATACTAATTAAAAATTTTATGTCAATCTTATTAATATTCCTCCTATACATGAAGTGATAAGCATGACTTATTTAAAGCCTTATATATTTTACTAATATTCACCCAGAAACAACACATCTCTTACCCCTTTCTGGTCAACATAATTCTAGAAGCTTGAGATCCTTGAAGACACAGTCAACCAGCTAAGCAAATGCATACCTATGTCTATAAGAAAAGATAATTTTTATTGTTATTATTTCCGTCCTAAGGGAAATTTCTAGGTTTCTTGTCTCAGAAAAATAAAGATAATTGGCAATTTCAATATGCACAGAAATAACAGTTGCCTTTAATAGTCACAAAAATATGTCAATATAAATAATATATCAGTGCAATTTTCAAGGAAGAATATTTCTGTTCTGCCTTAAGCTGTTATTCTATAAAAGAGAAAGTAATAAAAATGTTGATAAACTATCAAGGAATAAAACCTAATTTCGAATATAGTAATGCTGAATTTTATTTATAGAAAGTTCAACTTTCATATTTGAAAATATCACATAATATGTAATTACTTTATTAAGTGTTCACCTTTAAAATGTATGATTGTAATCTATAATATATTAAGGTTCAAGATCACATGTTATACTTTTCACATAAAAAATTAATGACTAAATTAAACATTGCCTTAGGACTGAAATAAACTTTTCATCAAATCACATACAAAATAAAAAAGAACCATTACTCATTTTTTCTAAGTGTATTTGCTATTGCCTTGTTTGGTGTTTTACTGTTGATAAAGGACCAAAACTTGTTTTTGAGATAAATCACTGATTAGATATTTAAAACTTTTTGCTATAAAGAGTGTCCAATTTCTTATCAGTATGATAAATTTTAACAAGTCTCTATTTCTCTCTAATATATAATTCCCATCTTATTTCTCCACTATTCTGTAATTATAATCCCTAGAACAGAATATCCGCTTAGTCCACAAAATATGGCTATGAAGAATAAGAACAAAACATAATATAGAATTTCAATGCTAATTTAATCCTAAAAATCATATCATATGTATCTTTCATAAAGTGATTTATATGCAAGTGGGTTATAGTACTTGAACATACTGGTATTCAACATGAAAAATTGTTTTAATTATTCACTGAGTAACATCTCTAGGGAGGTAAGATAAATAATTGTCAGCAATTATGTTTATAAAATGTCACTAAGTCAGCTAAAGTCTGTTGTGATGGACAGAATTCTAAAGTAGACTCAGATTTTTGTCTTTTGGTGTAGTCCCTTCACCATGTATATCATATCCCCTTTCGTGGAGTGTGAGGAGAACACATTAATATAAGATGCTACTGTCATGTTAACGTTGCAAAGCAAAAATGAAGGAATTTTGCTGATATATTTAATGTCTCTGATCAACTGACTTTGAACTAATAAAAAGATTAGACTGGTTTGGCCCAGTCTAAACAAGTGGAACAGTTAAAAGAAGTAAGAGAGGTTTTTTTTGAGAGGGATATGGTAAACATTTAAATAACAAAATATTACAGTAAAAGACACACTTCTGTTAATTCCCCTTAAAATATTCCCCTTCACTTCAAACACACTTATCCCATCATTCTTGCCACTTTCTGAAGCAGTTCTGGAGGTTTTATTTCATTTCTTCATTTTCACTGTCATGGCTACCTCGATGTCTTGAATCAGTTCACATCATACTTTTCTTCCAGTACAGCAATTTCTGTCAAATAAAAACATCACATTGTGTCCTCATCCACTTTATTCCCCGGATCTGGCACTGTGTGACTTCTGGCTCTTTCCCAAAGTCAAAATGACCGTGAAAGGTAAACGTTTTGAATGAATTCAGGACATTGAGGCAGCCACTATAGCACAACTAAAAACACTCATGAAAGAGGCCTTCCAGAACTGCTTCAGAAAGTGGCACGAACGGTGGGATAAGTGTGTTTGTAGTAAGGGGGAGTATTTTTAGGGGAATTAATAGCAATATGTCTTTTATTAAAATGCATCTTTCTTCAATATTCACAGTACTTTCAGATCATGCCTCATGGGTGTGTCTGTATACACATAAGTATGTATGTATATTATATACAAAGTTTATATTTTATATAAAAATGAGAATTTTATTTAACCATACATTTGTGTATTATATGAACGCATATTGAAGGGGTAAAATGTGCGTAGGTATATACTTGTAAATAAACAAAACATCAGGGAAAAATTATTTGCTTTTCACGTGCACATTTAGGACAGTTGCAGCAACAGTGGTGCTTAATTTTGTTTTCCAGGAGAAAACCATGGTGAGGTTGAGACACCAGCCTATTGCCTCAGCTGACACTGTCACTTGTGTGTTCTGGGCCTGAGATTCTTTGTGTAGCTGTAGGTTAGTGAACACTGAGCTAATATAAGTAGGGCAATTGCAGAGGTGACCTTTACAGACTCCTACAATTTATATTATTCGCTGGCAATGGGAAAGTAGCTACACTAACATCAGGTGCCTGAGAGGCTAGTTATTCCGCTGGACCTCCTGGCCAGACAATAGACGTCTCTGAAGATGCTGTGCCAAGAAAAAGCGTGCAAGTAGATACGGAAAGGGGTAAAAACAAAATGTCCTATAAAAGCTCTTACCTCTATTATGAAGAGTAAAAAGGACTCTTTAAATCTGTTGGCACAAGGCATTATATAAAGTAATACATTTACATGAGTGTCAGCCAGAAGTAGGGAACTACAAAAAAAATATTGGAACAGGAATTTCTTTTTCTTTTTTATTTCAACTTGTGTAAATAGCAGTAACAAGCTTTTGTTCCTGTGCTAGAAAAACAAGGACATGATTGGATTAGTTGGTCAGTATCACCTTGTACAAAATAAGGTGCTTCCGCTTCCCAAAATCATAACCAGTTCTAAATAACATTGTTACCTGATCAAATGCTTTTTTCTGAGGGTACAATGAAAAAACTTAATTCATTTTAATAAAATGATGCTTTAAATAAAGCTCTCTTTAACATAACTGGAACTTTGTCATTTCACTTAGTTATTTTGTATTAGGAACAAAAAATAATGTTATACAAAAAAAAATTTAATGTGACATCCATCATAAAAATATATAAGCAACCATGACTATAAGAAAACCCACCCATATTTCTAATGAAACACAATTAAAATGTGTGGTCAAATCACTATTTGTGTTCAATTTAGTAATTTAATTATATAGACTTAAAATTAAATACTACATGGAGCAATATGTTTTAGTTTAAGAAATACAGGTGTGTTATATTATATTTTATGAAAAAAATCATTCAAATTAGTGCTGTATATGTTTCATTTCAATATTTTTATCATGAATGAGTCCACTTATTGAATTTTCTATCAATTTTTCTAGAATACATCATTTCACTTTCATCTAAGTTGTCTGAAGTAAAATATTAATAGCTGCTTAAAACTCATGTGTGATGTTGTAAGTGGAAATGTGATCTCATACTACAGGCATCCATTTGCATAACTAGAACTACCTACCATGCATCTATCTGTAAATACTACTTACCAAGGTTATTTATTTACCATGGTATACAATACAAACATAAGGACATACCTTCAGGAATTACTAACCGTGTGTCAAATATCTCTGCCTCCTACTTACTTACTTTATTCAGTGAAATTTATTAGCCTCCAAAACTAATATTAACTGAAATTATTTTTTGTCCTGCACAGATAGTACTTATACTGTATGGCTTAAAATAGAGCGATATGATGGGTGTCCCATTATATGTCAATAGTAAGATCACTTAAGAAGGGTCCTAACTGAATCTTGGCTAAACTCTAATTTGTCAAAATACTTTTATTTTATTTTATTTTTTTTTTATTTTATTTTTTTATCTTTTCACATTTATAGAGAGAAATTATCTTTTTGTCTTCAGTGCATATTTATTTCTATTTTACTCTTGACAGATAGAGAGAGAGACAGAGACAGAGACAGCTAGAGAACCGAACTGTGGGAACTCCCCAGTTCAGCATGTGGGTCCGCCTGGGCCAGAGCCGGGATTCGATCCTCGGTCCTCGTGGCCTCAAAGCGAGCGCTCAACCCGCTGAGCCGTCCCGGCTTTCCCCAATACTTTTATTTTAAAAGTCTAGCCTATAATAGTGTTAGTGAGAGGTATCATTTAAGTGAACAATAAGAATTGGGTGTGTGCATATATGTATACACACATACATCACATAATTACACATTGATAGTAATGATACAGAATAATATTATTTAATTTTACAGTTTTCACATAGCCATTAAATTTTGGGGAAGGCCACAGAAAAATGATTAAAGTCAACAGTCAGGAATTATTTGTCAGTTTCCAAACCTGAGGACTACTTTCTAACTGTTGGCTTAAAATAGTTGCTTAAATACTCAGCCTTCACTCACCTCTAAATTAGGGCTAATAGAGGAAGCTGGGATGGCTCAGCAGGTTATGCGCTCACTGTGCAGCCCTGGGGACCGAGGATCAAATCCCAGCCCCAATCAGTGCAGACCCATATGCTGGACTGTGGTGTGCTTCTCGCCCACCTGTGTGGAATGAAACCATGTCAAAAACTGATGATGTGCAACTATGGAGACTGTTCTGAGCCTTCCCCCTTTGTTCTCTCTCTCTGTCTCTGTCAAAGACAATAAAATAAATCCTAAAAAAGTAAATAAAGTAGGGCTAATAATGGCATTGACATGCTAGGATTAATATAGAGATGTAAGAACTGTATATGTTTTTTAGCGACGTGGCTATTAATATCAGTAAAACATTTAGTGAACCAATTCTCCAAAAAAATGGCTTACAATTTGTATTTAAAAGTATTGGAGTTTTACATAGTGAAAGCAGACAGAATAAGCTAGTAAGAAAATCTACATAAAAATGTAAAAATCTGGAATATAGTGTATGTAGCTAAATGATACATAGGGCAAATATTTTAAATATTTTCTAGTTACATACAAATAAATGCATTTATGAATATGCACATTATATATAAATATGTAATTATGATATCCACTGTTCTTCCCACTTTCCATATATATGTATGAAATGCAGATAAATAAATATTTATATTTATAAATACTTCCTATATAAAGATTTTATATTTGTATAAAAAAAAAAAGAAAGGAGAATATTATATCTATAGATACAGGATGGACTTACTTTTGTTATTGTGCTTCGAATTTGGGGCGCAGCCAGGACTATCACTCTCTGCAGGGAGTTGCAAGCCAGAACTCAGGTTTTCCTTGCTGGCTGTACTCTTACTCTGACTCACGTTCCAGCCTAGGCACCTCTATTTCATGGCCTTTCTTAAGCACCTCTGCCAAGACCCCTCCTTAGAGGAGGGACTTGGAGACATTTTTCTCCACTCTGACTCATGCTCAGTAAGTTTCTACTCTTATTTATTTCCTCTTTCCCATCTCCTGACCCCTGGGTTAATCATTTCAGCAGCCTTCTGTTTGGTGCTCCTTTACGGGTGTGGAAATACCTATATCTGCCCTGATCCATCCGACCCTCACCTGGTACTGTTCCATGTGGAAAAACACAACATTGAGGGAGGTGGCACTTTCACTGGTTTATACTTCTTATACTATCACAATAAATGATTAAAGGCTTGACTATTACTTTCATTTTGAGTTGTCTTAATTGACAACTTGACATCTGGCAGGTCAGTGCTTTCCAGCTCAGCTCAGCTGCTGAGATTGGTGAGTAAAGAGGATGAGAACGAGATGCTATTGAGAAGTACTAAATTAAAAGAATGTGAGAGAGGTTGAATGAAATTCATTAAAATAATTTAAAAGTAACAAAGACTTTTTTTTCTTTAAAATTTAACTCTACATACAAGAAAGAATTATGGGCCTGCAATTTCAGAGACATTTTCTATATTTGGCTACATGAAATGTGTCAAGTGATGATTTGGTGTCTATATACATGTATTTCAATAGGTTACAGTGCAAAGCAAAGACTCTTCTTTATTGGTCATTCTATGACTTATTTGGTAGGAAAATATGCATAGAAAAAAATAATTTAGAAATCAAAGACTCAGTCTGATTAGTGCTTGCTTTTTCTATAACTGACTGTGTGTCATAGCATTGAAGTTACAGAATACACTATGTGTGACAGTATCAAAACGTGCAGCACTTAAAGGTAAGTGAGTGGAGACATAATTTGGGCACAACTCTACAGAATAAAGGAAGTAAATGATGGAAAGCAGAACAGAGACATTATTAGTGTTTTAATTCCTCAGTTACAGTCTCTGAAGTTGATAGCATTAGACATAGTAAATAGGGAGTAAGAGCTTTGACCCCTCAAGGTTATTTTAAATCCTGAAGGCTTTCCACACTTTTGATGGGTTTGGATACACAGTAATTTGACAACATTTTCTCTCTCTGATTAAAACTGCTGTAGTTAGCTTGAGAGAAGCAGAGAAAGCTGTCAAATTAATAAGCAAGAAAATGCTGCTTAAAGCAAGATTTTAGAAGTTGCTTTTCACCCTATTTGCCAGCTCTACCTCAGAGACCACTTATTTAAACAGTTCTTGCATTGAAATATTGTATGTTTCCTGTGTTCATTTTAATTATGAACAGCCCTGAAACTAAACCGAATTCCCAATATTTATTATGATATCTATCACAAGTTCAAGTTGTTTCCTCCATCTCAAACATAGGGCAAGCCTTCTTCCTGTTTGGCAGATTAAGATGTTTTCAAATCAAAACACCCATTCCCCTACTCCAAAAACGTAACTATTTATAAACTATTGCAAGAATTTAGATTGTTTTGGAAAGAAATATATCTTGATACCAATTTGAAGTATAAAACTAAATAATCCTATCCATTGCTATAACTCGGAAAACTGAAAACCCAAATGTCTTAATCTATATGAAGTCATTACAGTATTGATATAAGTAATATTAGTTAAATTATAGTAAGTTTAAATGGTCATATAAAATGTCCAAAGTCCAATAGCAAATACATTCTTGACGATGTTAATATGGGGAGCTCTGAATTAGTATTTGTTGAACAGGTCCCAAATGCCAGTCATCCCCTTTAAATGTAGTATGTATGTTAATTCAAAACAAACAAAGATAATTTAATGAATGTAGATGCATGAACTAATGTCCTAAAAGGCTGAACACCTCCACCCAGGTCATGTAGTCTACCATGCACCTTTTATTATATCTTAACTCATTTTGCTTCCACTGTCTATATGAGTTATTGACTACAGGCAAAACCTCCTGATATTTGCTGAGCATGTGTAAAATTGTACTTGCTACTGTAGGACTGGAAACAAACTCAAGCTAAGTGCCCATATTTGTAAAAATGATCAAATCCAGTTAGAGTGTAAGTCATAACTATAAGTCATTATATTTTGTTGTTGTTTGTTTTTTAAGATTTATTTTATTGTTCTTGACAGAGACAGAGAGAGACAGAGAAAAGGAGGAGGGCCCAGAGCAGTCTCCACAGCTGTATATCAGTTTTCAACATGGTTTTGTTCCACACAGGTGGGTGGAGGCTGCACAGGGCAAGAACCAGGCTGGGGACCTTCTGCATGGGATATATGCCCCCTCTAGCCAGGAGCCAAACCAGGGGGCAAGAACCAAACTTGGGGCCTCCTATATGGGAAGCACACCCCAGTTCAGCATACTGGTCTGCACAGGCCAAGGGCCAGGATTTGCTTGTTGGTCCCTGGTCCCCAGGGCTACAAAGTGAGCACTTAACCAACTGAGCCATCCCTGATTCCCCAAGGCATTATGTTAAGAAGGAAGGAACTAAGAGAGAATGTATAGGAGGAAAGAAATAGCAACATGTGAAGTCTTCTTTTTTTTTTAATTAGTTTTCTATTGTTGGGTGGCCTTGGTAAAGTATTTAAACTTGCTCTCCTTCAATTTACTTATCTGAAAATGGCATTATAAGTAAAACCCACTTTGTAGGCTCTTATAAAACATTAGAAAGAATATCCTTATAATGCATGTAGTATGTAGCATAGAAATTTAAAGAGTAAAAGCTGAATATATACAATCATCATTATTAAATAAAAAGACATAAATATTGCATGATAAGGAGCATAATAACAACCAGAGTAACAATAGTAATAACTGTAGCACTACTCATTTAGTTTACGTTAATCATCTCAAATATTTTGGCATATTATTCACATTTAACAGTGGAGGAAATTATATTACAGAGACATTAAGTAACTTGCTTAACAACTCTCAACTACTAAGTGACAGAGAGCCAAGGACTACAGATTAACTCTTTTGGGTCACTGGACAACTTGCATGTAATGTGCACACACTGACCATGTCCATTTAGCTATAATGTGAGTATACATGTACTGCCTAGTCACTGCATCAGTGACCTGATGGTCCTGGTGTGACAATAAAAACTATAACACGAGCACTGATGTTAGATCCAGATTAAGTGGCTTGCTATGAGGGTAGTTTTCACATCCATGTAAAGTGATGATGCTGGAATTTCACAGTGATAGTGTTGGGAGTGCTCAGGGTTATGCTCAGAGCTTCCTGCTGTCTGACAAGGTCTCCCCTGGACAGGCCTGAAGCCATCAGAACCCACCACTAGTGCTTCTAGCACAAGTAAGACTCAGGCCTGCTCACAACTTTCAGCCTGATACATCCTGCTTTGTCTTGCTTCCTTTAAGTTTATTGCAAAATAAAATTTCCCAGAGTGCTCACTTTTCACCAGCATTTGTCCATGTGTTCTACTTTATTGGGTTCAAAAAACATGTGCTTTAGTAAGTAGGCCTCTTGCTCTAAGTCTTAAAAGGCTTATGAGGTCATAAGATTTCTCATATAGGTAAGGCCAGTAATGCATGGGGGTGTCTGAGACATCCCCACCTGCAGTTCACTGGGAAGAAGGGTCCAGGGGAAAGCCCAAGAAGCGTTAGACACAAAAATAGAAGGGGCTTCTTGGAAGACATATGCCACCTTTCCCCCCCTCAATTCACTGGACAGGTGGATACAGAGATAACTTAATTGAAAGCAGAAGGAGAGAAGCTGCCTCAGGCAGCTCACACATTATGAAAACACTTGGAATCACAGCAGAGGAAGAGTTGATTGATTTAATTGCTGCTCAAGTGTGGAGAGGTTGAAGCCCATAGGCATACTCCAAGCATGCACAAGTTCCTCCTGTTAGATGAAATTTATGCTATTCACAAAGAACAAAGCTGGACGAAAGAAAGAAAGGCTGGTGAGAAGTGTCCTCTGAAGAGGAAATCACTATATGTCTAGTTCTATCTATCTATGAAAAAACGGAAGGCTGTGGTACCCCCAGGTCCTCATTTATTTCCTCTTTTTTTTACCATGAGAGGATGGGGCATTTTCTCAAGCAGGAGATGCCTGGTGATGGTGTCTTCCCAGGTAATTGTAAACAGTGGCCTATGTTATTGTTAGGACTAAAAGGCCTGATGGTGGGAGGAGAAAAAAATCAACATGAGGACAAAGGGACAGTCGGTAGCCAGGTCCTGGCTGCAGCAGCCCCAAGGGCCTAACCACAGAAATTTTCTATTGCAAAAGCCACCAGAGGGCTTTCTGCCCCACCCTGAGGTGGTTGGAACTTGATGCCTGATTATCCAAAAACACACCCAACCTAGATGTTAGTGCCTCCTGGTGTCCTCCCACTCCCCTTTCTGGTTCTGCCTGATACCTGCCCATAAAAATGCTCTCCCAACTTCCAGAAGTTGCTGGTGCCATCTACTCGAGTCAGTCTGGCCATTGTTTCTAATGAACTCACTCGCTAAGCCAGAATTTTGGTGTGCTCTTCCTTCAGCACACCTTACAGTTATTATACAGTGGTACCTCGGTTCACGAACGCTTCTGTTCACCAACAACTCGGTTCACTAACAGAAAAGTTCATCAAAATATGCTCCGGTTCACGAACTCCGCTTGGGTTCACGAACAGGAGCCGCGGCCATTTTAATGCTATTCCCTGGCTGTCACATGGTTGTGACTTCCTGTAGGAAGATCGTGGAAAGAGACACAGATAAAAGTACACTGTGAGTACTTTCAGTGACTTTTTTTGAGTTTTGTTGTGCTCTTTCTACATTATTGTACTATACTAATGTGTATTGTAATTTGTTTCATATTTTTTGTGCTTCAAAAACCGAAAAAAAAGGTCAGAATGGATTAACCGGATTTACATTGAACCCTATGGGAAACTGTGCCTCGGTTCACGACCAATTCGGTTCGCGACCAGAGTCAGTTCACGAATTAAGTTCGTGAACTGAGGTACCACTGTATATGGTACTTAGCTACATTTTCAATACTGTTCTAAAATGCATACTACATTTATTAAATTATAATCTTTACTGCAATTCCATGTTTAAAATGGATACTGTTTTGATCCTTACTTCTGAGAATTTTATATGTCTAGAGAGTAGTAGGTCCAGGATTAAAACCCAAAGCTGGCTTTACAATCTGTGATTTTAGGTACTCTGTTATATGGCCCCTAAATTATAGTATAACTAATAATGAAGAAGGCATGGGCTAAGTAATAATAACTATAAATTAATACATCTTCACAAACCTCTACTTCACAGTAGGGATCACTAAAATGACAGATAGCAATGAAGGATAGTGTTTTCAAACTGAAAAAACGGTGGGTCATAGCTGATTTAACCAAATAAAGTTGAGAATTCCACCAGATTCTACTCTAGTAGGGTCTATCTTCAGCCTGTATGAATGGTACCTGTGGCTTACAGAAAATATGGTTGAATAAAAAAGTAACCTCTTGTTAGGCAGCATAAGAGTCCAAGGGAAGCAGTAACTATTATTTAAAAATGATACCTGATAAAATATATAATCTAGATGGATTTGCTAAGCGACAGAATGCCATCTCTTAGGAGGAGAGTTCACTTTTGTTTTTTTAAATGTTTGGGGTGTTTTTAGAAGTGAACACTTAACTTAATGACAATTATTAATGGCATAGGTTCTACCTCATGGATAGGGTATAGTAACTTCAGCCATCGTGACAGAGTGAGTTAACATATTAAATATTGACCTGGGTGAAAGATGCAAGTTGGTTACAGGAATGCAATATTAATGTAGCTCGAAAGATAGATCAATAATGACAAAACAGTACTTGCCCAATGATGGCTGTAGATATGGCTAGGAAAGTATGGAAAATAATCTGATGTCACATGTTGATGTTACTATATATAAAGGGACAAACTACTATACTAGTTAATATTGATAATAGTATTAATTAATTGTTTGGGTGAAAATATTCTAAATGGATAAAGCAAGAAACATCTCAAGAAGTGTTTGTTACATTGTCTTCCCCAGGAAGCAGATTGAGTGGAAACAGTAGGATACAGGAATTTTATAGGAAAGAAAGCAGATTAGGGAAGAGGAGACTATTAGGCTGGGAAGAGTGTAGGATTCAGCTGGCCGTATAGGTAGCTGTGAAGTTGATATAGCTTTTCAGAGTTGCCCTAAGTTGTAAAGAGGCAGATGGAGCTTCAGAGCCTTCCAATGAGTCATTATTGGGTGTGATCTGTCCTAGGAAGGGTGCATATCATTAAGTAAAGTAACTTTTTTAATCTTCAGTTCTCAGAGACTTGAGAACAACATAGCACAACATCCATGACAATGGCATAGTTCTGAATGGATTATAAGAAAAGTGCAAGTCAAGGCCCAAATATACTTATAGTCTGGGCCCTTCACTGTTATCCAAGTTGTCATGACTGACCACTTTCTGTATGTGTGTTTGTGAGTATGTGTATTTGTGTATGTATGTGTGTATGAAATAGAGATAGAGATGATAGAGGACATAGAGACAGAGATAAAAATAGAGAGAGATGATAGAGATAAAGATAGAAATAGAGACAGAAATAGAGATAGAAACAAAGATAGAGGGTATATGTGTGCTAAAAATAAATGTTCTTTAGTAAAGGAAAGACAATTACAAGGTACCCATTTCCCAACCTCTGGGAAAGACCCAATGGAGACTTGTAGAGCTATTAAGCCATAAGAGATAGTTTCAAGCAATATATACAATCAATAGATATATGTTAAAGACATTTCAGCTTTACTTAAACAAATGAATGCAAACCCTATGATTAATATTTATATAATAATCTCTGGATTATACATGGGGGTTTATAACCATTAATTCAGTTGTTTACATTATCATTTTGGTCTCAGACCTAAGCAGCAATGGTAGTAGAAAGTTTCCAATCTGTTGGGAGCTATATGGAGTAATTGATCTGGAGAATCAGCTCTCTCTCTGTGAATGTGGATTATGAGGAACAGTTTGTACATAATCAAGGAAAGACAACAATGTACCTTCATAGGGTCTAAGAGCACCTCAAATTACCTAAATGTTTCTATAAAATTGTGTCTGTGACAGATTAAAAAGGTGGTTGGTATATGTTACTGTGTGTTGTGTCTTCCACCATACCGTTGCAATGATGGCATCCTACTCACTAAAGGTGAGGAAGTGCAACAAAGCTTCAGTCTATGACACAGGTTCTTAAAAGCAGAAATAGTGCTAAATATTGAATGACATATCTCTGCAACACTGTGATAGAAAAATTCCAATCAAGAAGTATACTGTGGGTATTGTGGAGATCCATCTCAGCAGTATTGTGATAGAAAAATTAATACCAAAAAAATTCAAGGCCCAACACAAATAGTAAAAATTATGAATAGACTTGAAAAGTTGTTTAAATCACCCCAAAAAGCATACAACAAAAAGATCAAAACTCCATCAGTGCCTAGTAAAGTCCACATTTTTCATATTGAGACATTCCTGATGAATCTCTATAACAATTTTAATTTAATTTATTTTAAAATTATTTTATTTTATTATTTTATTTTTTATATATTTTCTTTTTTCTGCCAAAGTTATTTTAAATGCAAAAACAAACAAACAAAACAAAGCAAGCCAAATTATATAATGACCTTTTTCATTGATTGCTTCTCTAATTTGACTTAATATACTTAAATCTCAATTAAATTTTCCATCTCTTAACATTTTAAATTGTTGTTTTTTTAAGATTTATTTTATTGTTTTTGATAGAGACAGAGAGAAGGGAGAGGGCCCAGAGTAGTCACCACAGATGTATATCATCAGTTTTTAACATGGTTTCATTCCACACAGTTGGGCCGGGGCTGTGCAGGATGGGAACTCGGCTGGGGGTCTCCTGCATGGGATGCATGCTCCCTCAAGCCAGGGGCGGAGCCAGGGATGAGGGCAAGAATCAAGCTAGGGGCCTCCCTCATGGCCTTGGGACACACACCCCAGTTCAGTGTATGGGTCCACACAGGCCTGGGCTGGAATTTGATTCTCAGTCTCTGGGGCTGCAAAGCGAGTGCTTAACCCACTGAGCAATCCCAGCTTTCCAACATTTTAAATTATGCCATCACTTTTTATGAAAGTCAATAATAATTTGAATGCAGTTTAGTATTGAAAGTGGCCTGCATATCCCCACCAAATTCCATTAATTACATTGTCTAAATTATTCTTGAACCTGTTTTCTTCTCAGATTCCAAATTACTACTAATTCAATCACAACCTACTTTGACTAGAGGCCTTATATTAATAAAAATACTTGCCCTGTCTTTAACATTGCTCTCTAAAATTGATCCTTGACAGTATAATGGTTAAGACTATCTTTAATATTACTGTGGTCATGTTACTCTCTGATATTGTGGTTTTCCACATCTTAAGTTGTTAATCTACAAATTGTATTAACCAATACACAAGATTACCTATGGAGTCTTTTCTACATTTTAAAAAATCGTCCAGTAACTATCCCTTTTACCCTCCTGGGTAGTGCCATTTACAATGATTACATTAATCACATTATTTTCTTTCTTTCATAACTTTGTTATTATTCCCTCAACTTTGACTGTTTCTCTACTTAGTAACATAAACTCATCTTCCAAAACATTCTGCACTTTATGCCTTCATTGGGTGCCAATAATCATTCATTTTGTTTAAGCATCTCAGCCATTGTGACAGGCAACTGGTTCTTAGTAGGAACTCAGTAAATATTTATGGAATAAATAAACAAACGCATGGATAATAAAATTTAATTATCCTTCTTTTCATCAGACAGCATACACAGCTCTGTGTGGTAAATAGATTCTATATGGCTTCAATGACCCACATGTCCTGGTATTATGAATAAAATATGGCAGACATGATTAAATGCCACCTCTAAGATGATGTTATAACTATGATTTCTGCCTTGGGTGCTGTCTTTTGCATAGTTATTTGGGGGTGATGGTGGGATTGCTTGATTTTAGACAAGCCAGTTGCCATATCTCAAGGCAGCCCTATGGAGAGGCAGCTCACATGGTAAGCCCTGCCAATAACCACACAAGATGAGTGTTTAGATATTGTGATGCAACTTCATGAGAGACTTTCAGAGGCATTCAGCGAAGGTGCAACTGGATCCCTGATTCAAGATGATAAATATTCATTGTCTTAAGGTGCTACTCTTTAGGATAACTCATTATTATACAGCAATAGATAATTAACCTGATATACATACTAAATGTACTTCCATGTTAAAGAAAATAGAAAAATAAACTAAGAATACTAGTGAACTAATATATATATATATATATATATATATATATTTTTTTTTTTTTTAGTTTTTTTAACCTTAAATTATTCATGAAGTGAAACAATGTAGATGTGTGGTTTTATTTCTTATCTAAAAAAAGCATTTTAGTTTTAAAAATGGAAAAAATTGTACAGGTCAACAATTTAAATGTATGTAGAGTTGTGAAGAAGCATATGATTCACGTAAAATATTGCTGCACTTCTTTTTCTTGACATTTTCATGGCTTAAAGAAGTGATTATGAGTTTTAAGCCTGCTACCCAAATTTGGATCTCACATTTATTTTATTAGACTAGCTCAATCTTTAAAAACTAAATAAATAAATAAAACCCTCTGAATTTATATGTCTTTTGGTCCTGCATTTATTATCTAGTTTTCAATAAATCTTACTATTTCGTTAACTACATTACTTTGTTTTTAAGAAGGACAGTTTGTCACATTATAACATATCTGAGATCAGATGGGTCTTTAGATTGACGGCATTTTTCAAATGCTGTTGGGTGGCCGACATTTTACATGGCTACACAGACTGCTTGGAATTCCAAGAGGCCTGACAGTACAACTGTAACTCCCTAACATTTTAGTCAGCAAAATTGTTTAAGGATACTTGAAGAAATAATAGAACCCTGGTTGTTGTGTAAAAACCTGCTAAAACTTTACAGACAATATCAAGAATGTGATGACATCAAGATTTGCAGAATTGGAGGCAGTAACTCAGAAAGAAAATCTCAGAAAACAGAGTAGGCCACCATTTTGAAATGAAATGCTTCATTACCAGTATTCGTAATATACAGGTAACGATATTGAGCATAATACTGTGAACATAGGCAAAGAAAAGGTTAAGAGACTTTAAGTGAAAAAATGTTTTAGGAATTTTTATTCACTCTATTAATTACTATTATATTACATATATATATATATATATATATATGCACAAAATAGTTGATAACAATAGTTTTAAATTTATTCTAGTTTTTAAAATAGCTATAAAATAAGCATTCTAAAGTAATATGTATTTTATCATAATTAAATTGGTGATATGTTTTTTCTTTAGTGTTACAAACTAATTGTGTATATTATAGAGAGTGAGCCTTATATGTGATGAAGTACAGCATATAAATGGTTACTTCACAAATTGGTATTTACCTTGCCTGGCACTTGAAGGCATTTGAGTTTTGTATAAACCATATACATATTAACAAAACAATATAACAAATCATCTAAGAGATAGATAGATAGATAGATAGATAGATAGATAGATAGATAGATAGATAAAGATATACCGGTATATAGATATACAACTTAACAAAACTTATCAATACACCTTTAACAATGGGTACAAAAAAATATATTAAAATTTGTCTTTTAAGGTTATCTCCTATATCTTTTTATGACATGTGTAATATATCAATGGTCTCTCATGGAGAGCAGAGAGACTAGAATTTAAAGGTAACATTCTTTCAGGTATTAGGGCCACCTAAGGAGCTCATTTAAGTTCATTTAATGTAGGAAGCATAGACAAGCTCTCCTTGACTGGCTAAGAAAACGTTTAGAATATTCTTGTGAGTTTCACTAATGAAAAACAATTCTCTCCATGTTTATTCAGAAATAAACCACACTGTTAACAGCCTTGAAAGCAGTAAAGTGAAACTAGGATATAAACAAATGCTTACTGGATAAGATGAAACAGCTACAACAACAACAAAAATGAGTTCAGATATCTTCAATGAGTTTAATGGATGGAGAAGATTGAATGCTAGTGTTTGGTGTTTGGATTTGAATAAGAAGCTAACATTGTATTTCAGGGCTGTGGTCTTTTTTGAAATTCTGACATAAAATTCCTGGAAGACACATGATATTAACCAATAATGAGGACACAAAATAGGTTAGAACTTGCTGTTTTGGTACTTTCATTTTCTGAGGTTTCCCACATTGGGAAAGATTTAAAAAGTTATTTGACATAATTTTTTCTTGTACTGCCCAGTACATCTGTTTTGTTGTAAAAATTCTAAGTTCAGCTAGAGACTATTGAAAAATGTAAGATATAGCATTGGAATCTGCTTGAGGAAAAATGCTAGTATAGAACCCAGAACAAATAAACACATAAAATATGACCATGACTTTCTTTAAGACCGCGGAAATTTTTGTTGCTAGGATTGTTTCTGCTACTCTTTTGATTTTTAAGCGTTGACAATCCCAATACAAACTGGCAGTGCATTCTGTCAGTTCTTGAGGGAACTTTGGGAAAAATAAAAAAAGATGTTGACATCCCTAAGAGTGGGAGAGGGAAGGAGAAAAGCAGGAGGAGGGGTGAATGTGACTTAGTTTCTATAGACGTTGGGTACTAACTTCAGAAATTAGCTGATTCTACCATCTCTAATTCATGACAAGACAGGAAAAAATAATCAAGTAGATCTGTGTAAAGCCTGTGGCAGTGTATGATATAAATAGACAATGGAATAGTCACCTACGACTGGTTGAAAATAAAGAATGTATTTGACATTAATTGATTTTTAAACATTGTTATATTCATCAGTAAAAAATGAACTCAGAATCGGATCAAAAGCATATAACCCACTATAGTGAATAACGATTGCCCCATTTATTCTTTATTTTTGATCCCACTCCTACTTTTAATTTTTTTTTAATGTTTATTTTCTAGATTTTATTTTTGGATTTAGCTTTATTATTCTAGACATTATGTTTATGGTTCTATTCTTGGAATAACCAGTATATTTTTCATCACCCAATAAGAAGTATATAGATTGAAATAGACTGTATCACCCTCATTTCCACATCTCCTTTTCTAGTATTTAATGTTTATATTATTTTTGGCACTTTCATTGATTGCTTTTTTAACTTGGCTTAATATAATTGAACTTCAATTAAGTTTTCCATCTCTTAGTCCCTGATATGTAAGATGGGAAGATATTAACTTCCGTGTTTTCTTCAGGCTTTCTGTCTCATTCCATGTCTCACCTCCTTTCAGCTCTACCTTTGATTTACACTTATTGATATTTATCTACAATGTTATTAATACTTATGTATTACAATCACAACCAAAGCTTCTGTACTCCATCTATAGATTTAATTTAAAAGTTTAAAAATAATAAACTGTCTTCAGATTCTTATTATCGTACCATTATGTTTTTCATACTGAACTAAGTTGTATGTCTTATTATTAATTTGCTTCTCTGAGCCTAATGTGTGATCTCTTGATTTATACTGACACTAATATTTAGTTAATTATCTTATAGTCCTCCATTCACTTTAACTATTTACATATTTTTAGTCACTTCAGAGCTTTATTATTGCCTTTCTTTTATTTATTCCCTACATTTTCCAATGCCATTTGTCCTATCCTACATCTTCCCTTTACCACACTTACAACCATACTTTCTTTTCTATCCAGTATCCTTCCTTCCTGGAAAAGCTTTCTATCTGTCCTTTTTTCTAAGGCTGGAGTTCCATTTGTTGCTCTCCTAGATTTGTTCATAGCTTTCTGAGATCTCCTACCTTCTCTTCTTTCACCATTTTCCTGATGTATATCCTAAGAAAATTCTTAAAAGATGTTTACAGAAGGGCTACATTCTGAAACATGCCCCTCAGAATCATTTCTGTTGTCCAGGCATTAATAACGTGCAAACTTTATTCTATGCCATTTTTTCCAAAACATTCAAGTAAGTGCTCAATTGTGGGTTGTTTGTTTTTAAGATTTTTTTTTTTTTATTGTTTTTTGACAGAAAGAGAGACAAACAGAGAGAGACAAGAGAGAAAGGGGAGGCCCCAGAGCAGTTTCCATAGTTGACAGCATTAGTTTTCCATATAGTTTCAATCCACAGGTGGGCCCCGGGCTGCGTGCGTAGGGCAGGAACTGGGCCGGGGATCTCACCCCAGTGAGAACCGAACTGGGGGCACTCCCCAGTTCAGCATATGGGTCCACATGGGCTGGGGCCAGAATTCGATCCTCAGCCCCAAGGGCTGCAAAGTGAGTGCTTAACCCACTGAGCCATCCTGGTGTTCCCACAAATTCTTCTTGGTATAAAAATTTTTGGAAAATTTGCTTTATGTTTTCTTTGCTTTTAGTTGTATTCTATTATTACAATTACCTTTGTATTCTACTGATCTTTGTTGTTGTAGAGAAAAACTATGTAATACAGCTTGAGAGTAAATAATACCTCTTATGACTCCATTGGAAAGTGAGCAACCAACCAAAGCTTTATTTTGTTTTGGGTTTGTACTTTGTTTTATTCTTAACAGCTTTATTGAGTTATATTCGACATACTATATGCAGCACATATTTAAAGTTAATGTATGTGATTTGGTAAGTTTTATACATGTGTAGACCTGTGGAAACATTACCACACTCAAAATAATGAACATATTTATTAGTCCCAAAAGTTTTCTGCAAAAATTTCTTTATATTTCATAATCTCTCCTTCCTCAGGCAACCACTGATTTGTTCTACATCACTATATATTCATTTGAGTTTTCTATAATTTTACATATTTTGAATCATACAATATAATGATTTTATTTTTGCTTGGCTTCTTTCACTTAGAATAATTATTTTGAGAGATATTTATATATTCTACATAGAATATAAGCCCTTTAACAAATACGTTACTTTCAAAATTATGCTCCCAGAAGGTGGTTTAAAAATGTCTTTGATGACATTTATTTACCTATTTTATTTTTTTTTACTATTTTGATCATGTTTTTGCAAACTATTATTTTAAAACAAGGCCTTCACTTTTTGAATTTCAGGTTGTAGTCTTGTCTATGGCAATACCCTACTGCCTCTGAGGCCAGGGCCTCTCTAATCCTAACCTGTTGATAAGCTTTTATCTTTTGTGCAACTTCCTCTAAATATTTCAGGAATGTGGCTTGTCCATAATCAAGAGACTTCCATTCTTTTTTTCTTTTCTTTTCTTTTCTTTTTTTTTTTTTTTTTTTTTTTTGACAGAGAGAGAGAGATACAGAGAGAGAACTGAACTGAGGGAACTCCCCAGTTCAGCATATGGGTCTGCACAGGCCGAGCCTGGGATTCGATCCTAGGTCCCCGGTGCTGCAAAGTGAGCGCTTAACCCACTGAGCCATCCCGACTTCTCCCAGACTTCCATTCTTTACAAATTTCTGAAATTTGTTGAATTATTCTATTTATTGTTTTTTTTTGTTTGTTTTGTTTTGTTTTTTAATGGTAGCTTATACCCCTTAATTTTGCTTTTAGGAAGTTTAGTTCTTTACTTATATTCCTTTTGTATTAACTTGCATTTGCAGTTCATGTCTACCGCTACATCAACAATATCTCAGAGATATAGACTAAATGAATTTATGATCACTTTGCATTTTTATATAAAATTGAAAATACTTGTATGTGTCTAAATCTGGTGTTAATTTCTTCCCCAGGCCTTGACTTAACAAATCCTCAGTTAATCTTCCATGTTGAGAGCTCTTTTGAGAATTTTGCATTTTTATACTAGCAATGTCCAGCAAAATTAGTAGCACTAATAAATACTGAGTAAATTTTAAACAGTAATTTGTAGAAAAGAGATACCTGTGATAAACATATTTACAACTCATCTAAAACTGATGAACAGAATATTTAAATGAATTAATTACTATACTACACATACAACATGCCACCATCAGTTGGCCTTATTTAATTTTTATTTTACAATTTTTTTCTAAGATTTATTTTATTGTTTGAGAGAAGATGAGAGACAGAGAGAGACAGAGAGAGAGAAAATAGGGGGCAAAGCAATCTCCATAATTGTACATCATTAGTTGTGACATGGTTTCATTCCATACATGTGGATGTGGGGCCACACACAGCGGGATTGGAACTAGGGGTCTCTTGAATTGGAGGCAAGAGCCTTTGCCACCATGCAAGAACCTCCACTGCCATGCCATCCCAGTGCTTACTGGTAATGCCACACTTCTGCATATGGTTTTTCATGAGCCAAGCCTGGAATTCGATCCTGGAACTTGTGGTTGCAAGGCAAGCACTCAACCTGTTGAGCTATTCTGGCATCCCCTATTTTACTATTTCTTAATGCTGTATAACTAATATAAATATGACATTTCATGTCCATAACAATAGTTTTGCATGAATTAAACAGATCTTCAGTGAAATCTTTCTAGATGCAAGGAACTGACCTATATACAAGGGTATAGCAAAGGATAAATAAGTTCCTATTCTCCTAGAATTTACACTGTACTTAACATGGAAGAGAAAAAATTATTTTAAAATAGATAATGCTGTCACTAGAAATAACTACAAGTTCTGAAAAATAAAACATATATGGAGAGTGAAAAATAAAACATAATATGGAGAGTGAGAATCAGACTTTACAAAGGGGCCAGGGCAGATGTCCAAGAGTGAGTATTTGATCAGTGGTTGCCTGGGGAGTTAAAAGACAGCTCAGATGACTGAAGCACAGTAGGAAAGCATACAAATATTGGTACAAGACAATGTTGAAAAAGGGCAAGGCTCAGATTCCTGACTACCTTAGGAATTTAGGATTTTAAATGGAAAGTAATGGTAGTATATCAAGCAGCAAGTAATGTGACATGATTACATTATATATACTGAGGGTGCCAAAAATTTTATACATATTTTAAGAAGAAAAAAAATTGTATTAAATTTTTAATATTCAATATATAGTGATAATAAAAGATGACTACAAATCACTTTTGACTTCTGCAACTATAAAAGGTGCTCAAAGTGATTACCATCAGCATCCAGACACTTTTGATTACAGCGAACTACTACTGCTTGAGCATTGTAAACCAAAATGTCCAATTGTATCATTGCGTGTGCCATTTCAAGTTACCATGCTTCTCAGACTTGCATGAACGCATGCAATCATTCTCTGTGTTGGAGATTTTGTTGCATACTCATGCCTCCATTATCGCTGTACTTCCACGACATTCTGAAATTTCAAATACCACTTCAAAATGGTCTTGTGCTTCTCAAACAACAACCAGGCTTCTGCCATTTGATTTGACTATCCTGCCTGTCACAGGGTGATGCTAAGCATTCATTTAATTAACACCAGCTTTTGAGAAAATGTCATACTACACATTGCTACTGTAATTCAATTAAAAAATAATATATACATAACAATTCTTAAATGTGTATATGTTTTTTTGGCACTCTGTGTGTATGCGCACACACATGCTATCAAGAAACTGATTTTAGGGGGAAGCTGGGATGGCTCAGTGGGTTAAGTGCTCACTTTGCAGCGCTGGGGACCCAGGATCGAATCCAGGCCCCAGCCCCTTGCGGACCCATGTGCTGAACTGGGGAGTTCCCCCAGTTCAGTTCTCTCTCTGTCTTTGTATCTCTCTCTCTCTCTCTCTCTCTCTCTCTCTCTCTCTCTCTCTCTCTCTCTCTCTCTCTCT
>PVKE010005084.1:0-60892 GCA_004027555.1 Craseonycteris thonglongyai | reverse complement strand
AGTGGGCACTAGATGTAAGGTGATGGAAGGGGAACTGATACTGAGTGATGGGCACATAATACGATGCATGAATGATGTGAGGTGGACTTGTACATCTGTAAACTGTCTAATTGTTACCAACCAATGTAACCTCATCAAATTTAACAATAAATAAAAAATAAAAAAAATATATAAAAAGAAAAAGAAAAAAAAAAAAACTGATGACATACAACTATGGAGACTGCTCTGGGCCCTCCCCCTTCTCTCTGTCTCTCACTGTCTCTGTCTCTCTTTTTCTCTGTCAAAAACAATAAAAATAAATCTTTAAAAACACACAGATGAAAAATAAAGACAAAAAAGAGGAAAATTGAATAAACTTTCTAGGAGATCAAATATCCAACTAACAAGAGTATCTCAATGAGAGTACAGGGAAACTAAGGGGAGTATTTTACCAAAGAAATATTACAGGAGATGCTGGGATAGCTCAGCAGTTGAGCCCTTGCCTTGCAATCACAGGTCCAGGGTGCATTTCCTGACCCTGACACGTTCAAACCAATATGCTGAGCTACAGCACAACTGGTAACCACTGAGATGGCTCAGTGGTGAAGATTCTCACCTCCCATGCAGGAGCCTCCCCCACCCTGATTCAGTTCCCATCCCACATGGCCCCTCGTCCACCTGTGTGGAATGAAACCATGTCACACCTAATGATGTACAACTATGGAGACTGCTCTGGGCTCTCCCCTCTTCTCTCTCTTCTTCTTCTCCTTCTCCTTCTCCTTCTCTCAAATAAAATAAATTATATATATATATATATATATATATATATATATATATATATATATATATATATATATATATATATTATGTAATTACTCTCTGGAACTTAGTGTCCACAGTAAGAGGGCCCACCAAGTGTCCAGTTCTTTGAATAAAAAACTTTATACTGGGGGATGTCAGGATAGCTCAATGGGATGAGCATTTGCCTTGCAACCACGAGGTCCGGGAATTGAATCCTGGACTCAGTCCATGCAAACCCATATGCTGAACTGTGTTGTAAATGATAATAAAAGTTAAGGTTTGGGATTGGCAATAAAAGTTAAGGTTCTCACCTCCCATAAGGGAATTCCCCAATTCAGTTCCTGCCCCGTGCAGCCCCACCTGTGTAGAATGAAACTATGTAACAACTAATGATGTACAACTGTGGAGACCACTCTGGGCCCTCCACTATTCTTTCTTTCTTTCTCTCTTTCTTTCACCTTCGCACAAACAATAAAATAAACCTTAAAAAAAAAAACATACTGAGGATATTGTAGTAAGATATGAATCAATACAACTGTAGAAAATGGTACCCCAAATGCTTTCTGGACAGGAAGTATCCAAAGGGTCAAGAATCAGGATTGTATTGGATTTATAACTAGTAACCCTAAAATTAAAAGATAGTGGAACAATACTTTTTGAATTATGGAGAAAAATTATTCCCATCCTAGAATTCTATACCCAGCCAAACTATTCATTGGGTGTGAGAGTAACATAGGGACATTTTTAGACATGTAAAATCTCCAAACTTTACCTTCCTTTTCCTGTTACTCAAGAACCTATCTGGTATAGGGGAAGCCGGGATGGCTCAGTGGGTCAAGTACTCACTTTGCAGCCCTGGGGACCAAGGATCAAATCCTGGCCCCGGCCCGTGCATACCCATATGCTGAACTTGGGAGTTCCCCAGTTCAGTTCAGTTCAGTTCAGTTCAGTTCTCACCAGGTGAGACCCCAGCCCAGTTCCTGCCCTGTGCGGCCCCGCACCCACCTGTGGAATGAAACTATGTGGAAAAACCAATGATATACAACTATGGAGACTGCTCTGGCCCTCCCCCTTCTTCCTGTCTCTGTCTCTGTATCTCTCTCTCTATCGCTCTGTCAAAAACAATAAAAATAAATCTTTAAAATTAAAAAAGAACCTATCTGGTATATATTACATCTTTTTTATTTTTTTTCATTCATTCATTAATGAACACTTAGGTTGTTTCCATATCTTGACTATTGTGACTAATGCTGTAATGAACATGAGTGTAATATCTCTTTGAAATCCTGTTCTCATTTCCTTTGGATATATTCCCAGAAATGGGATTGATGGATTATATGCTAATTCTATTTTTAATCTTTTGAGGCACTTCCATACTGTGTTTTATAGTGGGATATAGAGAGTTAAATGCTAGATAGATTAGATAGATAGATAGATAGATAGATAGATAGATAGATAGATAGATAGATATAGAGATATGTAAGATAGAGATATAGATTAGATAGATAGAGATGGAGATATGTAAGATAGAGATATAGATTAGATAGATAGATAGATAGATAGATAGATAGATAGATAGATAGATAGATAGATAGATAGATAGATGATATAGAGATAGAGGTATGTAAGCTAGAAATATAGATTAGATAGATAAATGATATAGAGATATGATACAGAGATAGCCCTATATAAGATAGAGATATGGATTGGGTAAGTAAGTAGATGTATAGATAGATAGATAGATAGATAGATAGATAGATAGATAGATAGATAGATAGATAGATAGATAGATAGATAGATAGATAGATAGATAGATAGATAGATAGATAGATGATATAGAGATATATAAGATAGATATAGATGTTATAGATATAGATGATAGAGATAGATATTAGATATACATTTGGCACATTATTTAACCATGAGAAAGAAGGGAATCCTGCCATTAGCAGCAACATGGATGGACCTTGAAGGCATCATGGCTAAGTAAAATAGATAAACACAGAAAAACATGGTATCATATAGAGAGTTAATTTTTCTTTAAGTTAAACTCCTAGAAGCAGAGAGTTCGAGGTGAATGCCAGGGGGCTGGAGGGTGGGGAAAGTAGGATAAAGGAATACAAACTTTCAGCTATGAGTAAGAGGAATAAGATCTTAGGATCTAATGTAAAACATGGTGACTATAGTTGATAACATTATATTATGTAATTGAAATTTTCTGAGGGAGTAGAACTTAAATGTTCTCATTTACAAGAAAAGATAAATATGTGAAATGATGGATGTATTAATTATCTAGGTGGGGAATCCTTTTAATACAAACTTGAGCAACTGGCAACCCATGGGCTGCATGCAGCCCAGGAGGGCTTCGAATGTGGCCCACTGCAAATGTATAAATTTTATTAAAACATTATGAGACATTTTTGTGATTTTTTTAGCTCATCAGCTATCATTAGTGTTAATGTATTTTATGTGTGGCCTGTGACAACCCCTCCTCCTCCAACGTGGCCCAGGGAAGCCAAAAGGGTGAATGCCCCTGTAATTTTTAGTATCTCAACTAAAAATTATTGGTAGGATGAAAGGAAGGGAAGAGAGGTTGTAAGTGGGATGTCCTTCTTTTACATGGTAAGAAATTAACTGATAGTGCCTAAAGTTGAAAAATAAAGAAATGTGTGAAAACTATCCTTAAAAATTAAGATTCTTCAGGAAACATATGACCTCACTTATAAGGGGAATATAAAACTGAAAATAACAAAGTCACAGAGACCTATGGACACACTCAATAGCTTGGTGATTGTCTGAGGGAAGAGGAGGAGTGGGGAAGGAGAGAGGGAGGGGAGGTGGGAGAGGGCACCATCATTATGGACACACTCAATAGTTTGGTGGTTACCTGGAGAGGGGGGAGGAAGGGGGAGGGAGAGTTGTAGTAGGAGGTGGGAGTGGGCACCAGATATATGGTGATGGAATGGGACCTGATTCTGGGAGGTGGGCACATAATGCGATGCATGGGTGATGTGATGTGGAGTTGTACATCGGGAAACTATCTAATTGTTACCAACCAATGTCACCCCATTAAATTTAACAATAAAAAAAAAATTAAGATTCTTAAAAATAGAAGCAACAACTGTAAGAAATTGAAGGCCATTGCCCCTAAGGAACAAGAATTAATGAGAAGCAAGGTGGGGAAAGGGATTACTGCTTTTCATCCTGAATCTTTTAATTCTCTGACTTCTTAAATTCTGTACTCTGAAAATAATCAGTTCCAAGTTAATTATACCTTTGGACGGTCAGTTGAAATTAAAATTTTCAGAAAGGGTCAAACGTGCCGTAGCTATAATACTCTAGACAATACAAACCAAATACTTCCCCCAAACTTAATTATACTGATGGCGTAGTTATAATTAGACCAAATTTTGAATTTGTTTAGCTGCCTAGAGCATCAGGGTCACCTAACAAATTATAAAATTGGCTTCCATTCTGCTTCTTGTTAACTTATCCTTTGGAGTCTATATGTCATGTAAATTGAATCCCTCTGGAGCATTTTTTTTTTTTTCCTTGACACCACTAAGTGATTTTTGGCTTTAAGTATGGTAACATCAGCTACTTGATCACACAGTTGTGGCCTTGAGGTTCAGATACTAAAAACAGACAGCTGAGAGAGGAAGAGCTAAGGACAGGACAACGTTATTGAAGTTTAAGAGTAACATAGTTACACATTCTACTTCCATTTTGACTGTTAAGGAATATCAACCCTGAGATATATACCACCTGCTCCTTCTGTACTTCCCATTTATAAAGCCCTTTTTAGGAGAAGAGTAATGAAGGGAGTAAGAGCTTAGCCACTGATATCAGATGAATGAAAAAACAAAAAGAGCAAGAAGCCAGGTCTCATGGCTAAAATCTCCAATTTCTAAGAGCGGTCTCTTTTGCCCCATTCTTTCTAACAATGGCAGGTTAATGCCTTGGCCCCATTTTTTGTTATAATATGGTTTGGGATATTTTCTCACTAGTATCTAGTAATACACAGACCTGCTGTGTGCTTATAGTCCTACATGAGACTTGCTTTTAAAGTATCTGCGTTGGGGAAGCCGGGATGGCTCAGTGGGTTAAGCACTCACTTTGCAGCCCCAGAGACCAAGGATCGAATCCCAGCCCCGGCCCGTGTGGACCCATGTGCTGAGCTGGGGAGTGCCCCCAGTTCGGTTCTCACCGGGGTGAGACCCTGGCCCAGCTCCTGCCCTGTGCAGCCCCGCGCCTGCCTGTGGAATGAAACTATGTGGAAAAACCGATAATATGCAACTATGGAGACTGTTCTGGGCCCTCCCCCTTCTTTCTGTCTCTGTCTCTGTCTCTGTCTCTCTCTCTCTCTCTCTCTCTCTGTCAAAAACAATAAAAATAAATCTTTAAAGCATATGAGTTCACGAATATTTGGTGCCTCCTATGAAGATTGTTTAATTGAAGCAGCGACCTGTTCCATCACAGCATTGGAGGTTCTCTGAGCCTCACTAGAAGAAGCTGCAGTAATAAATCCATGTGTTCTCATTGACTGCTCGGGATCACTCTGTAAAATGTGTTTTTACAATGTTTTCAAAAACTAACATTTCATACAGTAACTGCTTTATTCTCTATAAGATGCCAAGATGCTTTGCATAAGTTCTCTTACACATTGGTAGGATAAATCAACACGAGTCATGTAGGCAAGGCCCAGGCAAGGAACCCTGCTTCAATTATTTAAATCTTCCTCAATATTTAAAAAAAAAAAAAAAAGAATACCTCAGGCCCTAGTACATATTTTTGAGTTTTTATCTCATTTCTTGAACATTTTATTGAAATATGTGCATACAGAAAAGAGCACATATCCTAGAACTGAGCATTCCTGTGTGTATAACCAGCATCCAGATAAAGAGAATATGACCAGGACCTCTTCTTCACCCTTTCTTTCTTTTTATTTATTTATTTTTATTTTTTTTATGGTTTGAGAGAAAGAGATACGGAGACAGAGAGAAGGCCCAGAGCAGTCTCCATAGTTGCACATCATTAGTTTCGACATAGTTTCATTCCATACAGGTGGATGTGGGGCTGTGTGGGGCATGAACGGAACTGGGGGCCTGCCTCATAGGAGGCACGTCAAAGTTCAGCATATGGGTCTGCATGGGCCAGGCCCTGGGCTGGGATTCAATCTCCAGACCTCGCAGATGCAAGGCAAGCACTCAACCAATTGAGCTATCCCGGCATCCCCTTCTTTACCCTTTTTTAATCACTGTCCCCAAAGGTAACCACCGTACTGCCTTCTAAAATGGCTTTTCCTTTTTTGTTTTGTTTTGCTTTGTTTTTTGTTTTGTTTGTACTTTATGGAAATGGACTTACACGATATGTACTCTTTTGTGTCTTGTTTCTCATTATTCAGGAAAAGTTCATCTATATTATTGAGTAGTTATAGGATACTCTTACTGCACACCATTCTATTATGTAAATATTCACAATTTGTCTATTTATTCTACTTGTGATAGGTGTTTGAGCATTTCCAGCTTTGGTTTGTTAAGAATAGCGCTGTTTTGAGCACTATTGTACATATTTGATGAACATCTGTAAGCATATCTGTTGAGTATGTATGTAGGAGTTTGTAGCTGTATCATAGGGTGTGTATGTTTTCAGCTTTAATAGATACTACCAAACAGCAAAAAGGATATTAGATCACTGCTTTCTTCACTGTAGTTTTCAGTCATGAATGATGGTTAGCTAGTAGGAATATGATCTGTTTAAGTGAATTTGCCACATAAATAGAAAGCTTTGATTTATTAATTAAAATAAAAAAATTTCTCTCGAGAAATTGGAGTTAACACTTGGTCATTAGAGATGTGATGTTTCCAGACTTATTACAAAGGAAGAAATTCACCAAAATCTACATGGAAAGTCAGTTCAGACCATCTCTCCAATGGATAGTTCAAAGGGAAGCTTTTCCAACAGTCCTCAAGAAGTCAGAAGAGGTCTGTGAGGAACTCTAAGACCAAGAGCCAGGCCATCTGAGATGAGGTCTCAACTCTGCCAACCTTGAGGAAACCTCTTCATTTATCTGAGTCTTTATTTTCTCATCTACAAAATAGAATCCTAATCCTCACACTGATTGTGAGGATTACATGCAACTACTTCGTATTACATATGTCAGGTAGACTATATGAAGTAGGTAAGAGCATGTATTTTACATCAAGGAGCTATAAGCGTGTTCTTAGACCAAGACATTAAATCCTTAAGTGCTTTCCAGTTATATTCCTAGAGAATACATTCTGCTCTATCTTGATTAGCCCTGCTTTTTGTTATCACTGTTCATTTTTAGCATTAGAAGTGTTGCATAGTTCAACTTCATGGAATTTCACTACATCATTAACATAGCCTGCTGGCCATTAGTTTACTACCTAGTTTGCTAGTTAGTTTACTTGTTGCATTGTGGGTTTTCAGTAGTCCTTTGCCTCCATCTTATCAAATAGTGATTAAAGTTAAAGATATGCAGTTGGGTCCTAGAATGCATGTTCGCGCTCAGCTAGGTTACCTTGAATAATGTCATAGCTTTCCCTAATCAATGCAAAAATTGCTTAAGGTTATACATATGGTACTCCTGTTATTTGGTGTGAATTTTTTTGAAAAGCAATTCTATTGATGTACCAGAATATGTATAATAGCCAGTTGAAAATGCCTTTGGGCATTTATTAGGGCCCAAGCTACAAGTATGACAAGAAAACAATTCCTAATGTGCACTAACTTAAAAATCTTTTTGTTCATGCTCTCTTCTCTCTTTTATTTTTCTTTTTTATGTCCCCACATATGTCATCTGCAGTGCGTTTGGCGTAGTTACGCAGCTGATGAGAAATCTGTTTCCATTGCAACCTGGAAGCCACACTTGAAGGCCTTGCACACCTGCAGCCCTACCAAGTAGGTATCAGTGTGACAACTGGTGCTGTGGTCAAGTCTCGTCAAGTTTTTAAAACAAACTGCACATGGGCATGAGTGCAGTCAATTTTGGCTTGTTTTATTCTGTGCTGCTCTTTGAGAGATTCAAACCTGATTAGTAGCAACTCGAGAACAAAACAATATACTCAGGAATGCATTATCGTTCCTCGCCATTGAAAGACAGGGCTTTAAGATGAAAGGAATCAAAACTTTCATAGAATTTTTTATTTCTACTATTTCATGCTTATTAAATAATAGCTTATTTCATAAAACCCACCAGAATTCTAATGGTAAGCACCATAGTTCTTAAAAAAAACAGTGATTGGCTAAACTCTATCCATCACCTGACCCCAAGCAGGGAATGCTTTGAGAGCAATATATCTTTGCTCATTTAAGTGCCTCAAAATCATTTTATATCCAAATCCCGTTAAAGAATGGTCCCCGAGCTTCCACTTGCAGATCACACTGATATCAGTAGCAAAATAAGAGTTGTAATCCTAGTCAAATTACAGTTTGTAATGAGGCAGTGGGACCAAACAGATTAAAGTTTGGAATCAGCATTCCAAATTTAGTAGTACTACTTCTTGCATTCACATTTCATTAGCCAAGCAAATCACCTGACCGTGCTTAAACTCAAGGAGGATAAGAAAGTACAATCCTAACATGTATGTGGAAAGAGAGGAGAAATGGAAAAATTATTAATTATCTTGATGGTTACCACAATGAACCTCAATTTAAAAAAATAAAATAAAAAAATCCATAGTCCTAGATTCCTGGGCTCCAGTTCAACTAGCAGAGCACATACTAAATCAGAATCGCCATCTAATGAAAGTTATCTTCCTGAAACAACCAAAGCAAGGAAGTCCAGGAAAAGGCTTTCTGTGACTCACCCAGCTTGATTACAGTGGTCACATCCTCAAGTTGTTCAAACATTATCAAATTGCTTATCTGCCTTAGTATTTTAAAGCACCTGCTATTTCCTTTCATAGCCCAACAAAACCTTAATTGTAGTGGCTTCATGGGATTCAAGGCACCTAACTACTGTGAGTCAGAGAAACCTCTCAGTGATGTGGAAGAGAAATCAGGTGGGAGCCCTCCAGGACACTGTCCCTGGAACTGCAGTCTCAAAGGCGATTTGTGATGCAGCAGAATGCACACCGGTGGGGCAGCAGATCCATCCTTAAGTGACCGGATCCGCTATATGGCTGCTTCCTTATGCTGCCCTGGGCGTTTTCCCTCGTACAAAGTGAAGGAGAAGAGTTGGGCAAGTTAGCTTCTAAACTCTAATGGGACACATCTCCTAAAAGTTGATGTCAAACCTTTGTGACAAAGATCGTCATAGACTCCAGGATTTTAGAGGCTTTACTAGGCTGACCAGATGTTCCATCTTCAATGGGACAGAAAGCAACAGTACTGTCCCATTTCAAACAGTGTGTAAGGTCAGCCTAGTGTCACTGGGCTAAACTCAAGGTGTTGGTAGGCTGACCAGACATCCTGTTTGAAACAGGATAGAAAACAACGGTACTACCCTGTTTCAAATGGTACATCTGGTCAGCCTACCTGAGCAAAGGACAGAAGCTGGATGCTGTTGCGTGAGTGTGTGGATGAGAATCTTCTTTTCATTTAGATCTTAAATTTTAAACTCCCCTGAATGAGTTCTGGGCTCTTTCAAAGTTGTAGTAATAGTGCCATCTATTCCTTAGGGGTATGAATCAAAAATGGGAATTATGAAAAATTTGTGTTTACTGCCTTCATGAAGGTTGTCAGGTAAATGTGTAAGAGGAAGGCTAGCAGAAAAACCAAAAGAAGGTTTCCAAGTGACAGAAGAGAGGAGTCTGTCACCATACATGATTATTTGGCTTCCTACTTCCTCAGTGTTTAGATTAAAAGTCATTCTGGCGCCTGGGGGGAGAAAAAACTTTTAAAATGAGTCAGATTCTTCCAGTACATAAACTGTTATTTTACTCACTTAATTTCTCTTCTGTCCTTTGATGTCTTCTTCCCTGTGTTAAGTAGGGGTGGGAGTGAAGGAGAGTTGATGTAAACACCTGCATCCATCCGGCTACACTAGGGCTATCCTTTCCCTGCACCCCTCATTAACCCCTGCGTCTCAGCCTCATTTACTGAGTAAATGAGTATTTGTCTCGAATGACAGCAGTGACTGGCGGAGTTCTTAGGAACCCGACTCTCCTAACATCTCTCCCACCAGCCTACACTTGGTTCTTCTAAATCATAGTCGTTCTTAATCCTTGTTGTTGTTTTTGTTTGTTACTCCATTGAGAGCACAATGGTAATTCTGGACTCTTTTTCAAGAAAAATACTGCATAAAATATTAAAATTTTGCTTATAATTTTAATAAATTCATAAACTCCCTGAAGCCAAGTTCAGAACCTTTGCTTTAGCACACAAACTGCTTCAATCAATCTGTGTAGGTCTGTGAGGAAAATAATGTATAGTGACTTAGAGGGATATTTTTATATTTGTAACTAACTGGCTTATAAGCACAAAGTGATCTAGGAAAAAGCAGGCAGAAACTTCCTTTTTATTTATATAGTATATTTCCCTATTACATTCAGGGCTGAAAATTTCTAAAGAGAAAGATGTTTTGTTCAGTCATTCATTCATTCATTCAACAGATATTTATTGAGCACCTGTTATATGCAAGGCATTGTTCTAGGCACTAGGAATGAAGCAGTGGCAGAGAATCAAACAGGTTAGAACCTCAGACCTCACAGAGTGTACACATTCGAGATATGCTTGGAAGAGACAGGAAAAATAAGTAAGATATATTAATGTAACAGATTAGATGGTGATAAGTGCTAAAGAGAAAAATTAAGTAGGGAAGGAATTTAAAGAGCATTAAGGGCCGCAGTTTTAAATAGCTTATCAGCAAGTGACCATTTTATCAATAGCATTATCATCACCATCATCATCATCATCATTATCACTAAAAAATACCAACCCTCACTCTGGTTCCCCACAATTTTAGAAATACAGTGAGGTACTTTGACTCCACAACCTCACTGTATGGAGTAGGATGGAAGGGAGGTGTGAGATCTGTGGGGGTGGGAGAGGCTGGGTGAGGGGGCATGTCACACCCGCTCAAAGCTGCCAGGGACACACCCAGCAGTTTTCCGCTCCCTCCTGTCTGCTCTGGTTTGTCTCATATTTTCTTTGAGGTCTCCGCAGTTACTATTTCAACATTTTATTTTAATAACAGAAGGATTTATAGAGGGAATGTATTTTTCTTGATTTTCTTCTCAAAGGGAATGAAGGCTATACAGAGGGTGAAACATAGGTATAAATGTGCTCTTTTAGGGACTCGGATAGTTTATGAAACTGTAGAGAGTGATTAAGTTCCCAGGATGCCCAGTGGTACCTTAGGAAGACAGACTTTAGATATTATCTAATCCAATGCCTTCAATTTATTCATAAGAAAATCAAAATCCACAAGAAGGTCAGGTGTTTGCCCAAAGACACACAGCTCGTTTGCACTATATTGTGTCAACCTGAATTTGCTAAAATCAGTTATTAAAAACGCCACCTAACCTTGGGCTAGAAGAGTTCTGATAGATTTTCAATGTGTCTAACATGCTCCAAGCGAAGTCAGACTTTATACAATAGGAAAACAAAGTTGGCCTCAACAAGTGATTGAAGTGCAAGTCACGCATTAATGATTCCAGATTAAGAAACGAAGTTTGCCTAAAGCCAGGGACTACAGCTACGTAACCAGCACCATTCAAAGAGTCTTTGCTAATGCTGGTTAGAACAAAACCACTTCTTAACCATGGATAACTTTGGCTAATGAAAAGTCTAGCGTTTTGGGTTCCATGTGGGCAGTATTGGTTATGCTCCGTAGATGTTATGCAATCTCAGCTCTGTGCCACAAAGAACATATGTTTAAAAGTTGGGTACATTCAGCATAAAGAATATTGCTTCCCTGGATCTTGCCTGAAACGAATTACTTAAGATACCTGAGTTCCCAGTCTCCAATTTGGCCGTTATGAAGTGCTATAAATGTATTCACCAGTTTATCGTCGTTTCTCTTCTGTCTACACGCACCTGAAGGAAAGAGCAAGGGGAAACGTCAAGCAGGTTTGTGATCTCTTCTGCTACATGTTTGTGTACATAGCTGTGCCTAACAGATGTTTTAAGTGTGTCTCATGTGAGTAAAATCAATCAACAAATACAAAATCATTCAAAGTGACCTTTCGCAAGATCACCTGCAGAGGTTGCTGTTTTATTTCCCCTCAACCCACCCCTGTGGAAGTGTGTCTTTCCCTAACTCGCTGTTTTTACCATCTACAGGGCATGGAACCTTCTAGGGGGAAATAGTGATTATAGTTTGGAGTTATTCCTTGCTACCTTTTTCCCAAACAGAAGTTACACTCGAGTATTCAAATCCTGAGATGTAGTATAAAATATACTTTCTTCAATAGGGTCCTTCTTTTTGAGTGAGAAATTGGTTTGGTTTTATTTGGGGGGCTTTGTTTTGTTTTGCTCTGTTTTGTTTTGTTTTGTTTTGTTTTGTTTTGCTGTTTGGCAAAAGGAACACCGTACAGGAGGTGACAACAGTCTCTGTGACATCTCCAGCTCCTGGAGTGCTGAGGTTTACTCAGATGACCTGATTCAAAAGAAGAGTCCCCCCACCCCCTCCATCCTTCAGGAAGAAGATAATCGTCCCAGGAACCTCACCAAATAGTTTAGGGTCATTCTTACAGGCCTTGGAAGGGAATGCTTTATCAGATTAAACAGTGGAGAGCTAGCTAGACCCAGAGGGCATAGGAATTGAACTCATCATTTTTTTTTTTTAAGATTTATTTTATTGTTTTTGACAGAGACAGAGAGAAGGGGAAGGGCCCAGAGCAGTTTCCATAGTTGTACATCATCAGTTTTCGACATGGTTTTGTTCCACACAGGTGGGCAGGGGCTGCTCAGGGCGGGAACCAGGCCAGGGGACCTCCCATATGGGAAGCACACCCCAGTGAACTCATCATTTTAATCTGCATTAGTGAATACCATTACAGACTCAAGGGTCTGGGTTTTAGAGCAAAGCCCTGAAGGACAGAACCAGGTGACCATATGAGAAGTAGCAGAGGCAGAACCAATGGGTGAGTCCCCGGTGCCTGGAAAGGGAAAAGGGACTTTTTCCTGTTGTTGCCATTGACTGCAGTAATGAGGCAACAAAGGTGTGCCCCTGCCGAGTTAGCTCCGGGGTGGGGGCCTGTGTGGGTCCAAGGATAGTACTTCAGCTTTGTTATACAAATGGCATTAATCAATATGTTTATACAGTACCAAAACTAGCTTTGAAAGCAGTTGGGTTCTCACTGGAGCAAGACCCTTCCTGGTTCCTGCCCTGTGCAGCCCCTCCCCCACCTGTGGAATGAAAGTGTGTAGAAAACTAATGACTTGCAACTATGGAGACTGCTCTGGGCCTTCCCCCTTTTCTCTCCCTTTCTCTCTCTTTCTCTCTCTCTCTCTCTCTCTCTCTCTCTCTCTCTCTCTCTCTCGCTCTCTCTCTCTCTCTCTTTCTCTCTCTCTCTCTCTGTCAAAAACAATAAAAATAAATCTTAAAAATAATAATAAAAAAATAAAGACCTGTCTCTTACTTGGTAGACGAAGTTAGAGCAAACCCTGTTCTTCTGTTGTGGCAACTTTATTTCAAAAAAAATAACACAAGATAAATCATAGCCATTATAAGCCATTATAAACTGTTTCAGTATCTTTGGTGAAATTTAAAGAGCTTTCCTTGTCTCAGGAGTTATCCATTTACAAATTATCTCAAAGAGTGATTTGTCTCCAGATCCTAAGGTCATACACCATCTTTGGCACAAACCTCATAGTTACCTGAGAGTAAGGTCACCTATCTTGGTTTCATCCTCCCAAACCAAGCTGTTGACACCTAAAGGGGAAGTTTCTGAATCCTGTGAAGGGGCATGCTAAAGCATCACCTCTGTGGCAGCCCTGAGGGAGTTACCTTGAGCTGACACAATGATACTGCATTTTTTCCAAACGTTAGCAACGATAGGATTACAGTGTAACAATCAAGCATCAGCTCCTAAGTCTACAAATGAGCCTTCTAGTCAGCTGTCAAGTTTCCAAAAGACTGCCAACCAATTAGGGTTGTTTTTTTTTTTACTTCATAATGCTCACATATACCTGAAACATTAAAATCTATTTTGCATATGACTGAAGTTGTCAGAAATAACTCACCTGTAGGTTTGAATATATACAGGACAACTAACCTAAGTTATTGACTTAGTCTTAGCACATACAGAGATTACTTGCTTCTCTGTGGTCATTGGACATTTGGTAAAAAGCACCTAGAAACATGTCATATGTGTAGGACTGTTTAGCACGCATGCCCTACTTAATGCTTCATACTTCACATACACATAGGTCTTCTATCCCCCAAACGTGTATCACATCAGCCTGTATAAAGCTTTGAAACAGAATGTGCTCAGTAAATAATTCTTGGATCGTGTAATAAAATGTCTCTGATCTCAAGTAGTTTATATAAAGAGAGATAAAACATCAACAAAAATGGGAAAGAGGAGAAATAGAAAAGAAATAAAATGAAAAACATTTCAATTATTTAAAGAAATCGCTAAGACTCTCATTTTCATATTGCCTTAGCTTTCACCTTGTTTTGTGCCAGAGGCAATGACATTTATAATATTGCAGAAAGACTATGTGATAACAATAACAACCATATCACCTTAGGAAATAACAAATTTGCCCTCACTCAGCCAAAATATGCACAAAGGAAAATGAATTTATAATGAGATTTTCCCCTTAGCAGATCTGGGTCCAGAATATTGTTCATTAATGCTTGACCTGATTTCAAATAGACTGGTTAATACCACTCAAGAGCAGAACCCGTTCGTGTCTGGGGCCATTGGGTTATTGATGGTGAGTCAGGTAAATAAAATAGATAAGCTTCAGCCAACTCTCCTGGTATCTCAGAGCCTGGAATCTTCTAAACCCTTCCTTCTGGTTTTTGTGTTAAAAACTAGTAGTAACCCAAGTGCAGACGAGTTTAATATAGCAGCCAGTACCCGCTCCTAGTGCCTTGCACTTGCTTGCTCTGAATGAGACAGCCACCATTGCAGACCAGACCAAGCACAAAGAAGCTTTTCTCTCTGCAGAACAGATTGAGGCATCACACTCTTAACTAGGTTCACTGCTCTGGAATATTCTTGTTAAAGAGATTTTTGACCTTCTGTACCAAAGTTAGGGTATGTCTAAACAAAATTCATCTATGGCATTTCAGGCCCCTAAGGAAAACATCCGGTTCTGAGATTGCAGTACATTGTTTGTGACAGATCCAAACATTTTCTTTAAAAATACAAACCATCAGTCTCAAGAAGAGTTCAAGTAACCAACAGTGAAAATAATGTGTCTTTGACCCTCTAGTAAGAGGGTCAGGTACAAATTACCATTAGTCTCAAGTGAGCCTGCTCTGTTCTTCCTCCATGGAGACCATAAATACAACCTCTTCAGCATCATTTAATTTTTCATTTGTTCTCTGTCTTCCCACTTCTAATCTTGTATGTGATGGTGAATGTGTGTATTAATTTTATTCTAATTAATGACCCCATTAAGTAATTTTTCCAACTCACTTTTTACACTGGACAGTTTTTCTTCGTTCCACGTAAATTGTCACTTTCAGAGAACAGAATTGACCTGTAAGCTCAGATTGAGCCAGTATCCTCACCTCGAGGCTTTATGTCCCTCCTTCCTCCTTAACAAGGTCAGTTAGCCCTCAAGTAGTTGGTCAGTTAGTCATAGCACTGATACAAGGAGACTTTTACTTCTCACCTGTTAAGTTGTTATTGCTACAAGAATAGATCATACCGTCAGATTTTAGGAATTATCTATAAAGCTCACTGCCTCTTCTTACCCTGTTTCCTTAATCATCTATTATGGACGATTTGCCTACTTCTCAGTTAAGCTGCCTCTATCGCTGTTTATAAGGCATTAATACAACCTTGTCAAGATTTCTTAGTAGATGACCTAAAGTTGCTTTAACCGGTACTTGTGAGACTGTTATAAAGATGCATGTCTTAAAAGTTCAAGGATAAATGATATTCTTTTATTACATGGCAATCTTGTGCTATGATCTGCTGAGTGCTTTGTCCAAATTGCTCCTACGTGGTTGGCTTTATTGGGTTTTGAAAAGATGTGTGGCTTTTGGGAGAGAACTCTAGAATGCTGACAGAAAAAAAAACTGTGTGTTCTTATATTTCTTGTGCATTTATTTTTCATTATTTAAATTTCCTTTCTTCTGTGTGCAATGAATGATCTGCATGTGTTGTTAAACTAACCTCAGTAAGACTAGACATTTTTTTTTTCAGCATAGTCATCTTGTGTCCTTAATTGGCAAAATGTTAGATTGTTGCAAAAATAATTTTTTCAAAATGGTTTCTCCTTCTGTTCACATTTATTGATAGAGGGAAAGGATTTTTAAAAACACATCATAAAACTTAAATTAAGAAACTTATTTTAAACAAACTAGCAACCTAGAATCTTTTCTTCTGTGATTTTGAATATGCATTCTATTGGTTTCCTATATTAACTATAGCTGCAGGCATTTCAAATTAATCATGAGCTTATTTTTTTTTTTTATTTCAAAGCAATTAATGTTATCAACTTCATTGATTCCTATAAATATGTAAAGTTCTGGAATATTTTGTTTCTCAATCATTTCTACTATGTTCCACTGCTGTGAATTGCAAGGGTTGCTATATTCTAAGATATTTATATTATTTTCATATACATCAGATGCCAGCACATAGAGTACCATCATTTGTAACGCCTATTTCAAATCTAATCATTTCAACCTAACCACTAAGAGCATTAGCTATATTTCAAGCAGCACGATTAAACAACACAGTTAGTACTTATTGCTTAATAGTCTGTAGACGTATATCAAAAAATATATAGCCAAATGACTTTGCTTTTCAAAATAGAAAATAAAATCCCTCAGCACTTTCCTGGTGGTGAAATGCTTAGTAATGTGCTGCTCTATTTCCCTCACTCCTAGTAAGTTCTATAGTAATAAGCAGAAGCTCTTCAGAATGTACACCTCACGGAAGCAGAGGTACCCAGCATCCCAGCTACTGACATGAGATTTGAGAATGCCAACTAACCTAGGTGCATGATCAGGTTACACCACCACCCTCCTGAGCCCTGTTTAGAGACTCACTCTTCCTAAGGACTTCTTGAATGAGGTTTTCAACCCGCTTGTAATTTTCCTTGTTGCCTGTTGCCTGCTTTGATACTCTGCTCTGTACCCCAGGGACATCTTTGTCCTATTGGCAGAGTTCCGCGCAGTACTGTCCGTCAGCCCCTTGGCGCCTCCTTGTGGTGGGACAACCGCTGAGCTGCTGCACGCACTGGATTGTTACGGCTCAGTTGCCATATTGTGCCTGAGGCGAGGATTTGTAGAAGGCTTATTTTATGAAGGGCTAAAACCCTAATTAAGTATAATAATAACTACAGCATTCTAAGTCCAAGAAAAGTATTGTGGGGGTACAGTGATGCCACACAGTTCCCTGGCAGGGGACATTCAGGAGTTGACAGCATGCTGGGCCATTTGAGTAACTCATACATCTGGTTCCTAGAGAGGGAAGAATGCCCTTGCAGAGAGGTTAATCCTGAGGGTCATCCTCAACAGGGAAGGGGGACTGCATACTAAGAAAGGTGCTGCGATCAATGACCACAGTGACCTTTTGGTTACTTTCTCCAAAGAGAAACCTCCGTGTTGGTCTCCTGGGCATAATCTTTGGCATTCTTCCCAAAAACACTGTTAAGATAAATCTTGCTCAAAAAATCATGCTTACAGATGTCGCACTCACACTCACACACACACACACACACATACACACACACTATATATATATATATATATATGAAAACTTCAATGGGCCAGTGAAGAATCTATATTTTTTAATCAATGAGTGTTTTCAGTAACAGCCACCTAATCAGTTTAATAGCCATCTAATCAAGATGCTCTGTTCATTTCCAAAGGGAAATGAAGTAGAAAAACTAATAAAAGTGAGCTTTTTGTAAGAGGACACAAAAAGAGATCTTTAGTCTTGGAAAAGAAAATGTTGCCTGGTTAAAACATTCTGGATTAAGATCTTCTTAACTTTCATACAATTATATCAAAAGAGAGAGTGAAAGAAAACATTACATATTTTTTCTAATCTATGGTATGTTAAATTCACTTTAAAGCAGGTCTTGAGAATTTTTTTAATATTAGACATTGGCAAATATTCAAGCAGTTTAGAAGAACAAAAAGGGAAATGGAATCTAGCACTCAATTTATGTCAACTTTAAGTGCTTTAAATGGTAGTAAGATTCAGAGAATAACATTATTTCTAGTTTCCATTAATTCTTAGAGATAATATTAAAATATTTCAAAAGAGCAATTTTAAAACATATTTTCACAGGAATAATTGTTTTTAAATACTTTGTTATTATAAATAAGCCATAATAGATTTGATGTTGATGCTCATTTTAGAATTTTTTTTTTACCTTTTCAGTAATTGAAATGTTTAAAAAGGAAAAATTCAATTTCATTTAACATGGTTTTATTATGTATTTTACCGATTTCCTGTTCAGTTAGATGGCATGAGAAAGAGATATATCTTGAAAGTGTGAGAAAATAATTTGCTATTAACTAAATTGTACCTCCTTGAGTAATTGGCATCTGTTAGTTCCAGAAAAGGTAATCGATTAGATAAAGTATAGTGAGAACACTTGTAATGATAGCTATGTCGACTTAAGACTTAAGCGATTCATTAATCTAAACAAAGGTGCAAAGGTGAGCACACATTTCTAAACCAAATCATCATAAATTTCAATGATGGAACAGATGTGCTGAAACTGAATGGATAACTGAAATCTTCACTACAAAAAAATTTAATTAATTAATTAATTAATAACTTGAGAAGAGTAGGCATTTTGAGCACTATCCTTTGGAGAATTTATTTAGATCTGAAGGCTTTGGATGACAGAAGAACCTAGCCTGAGAATAAAATAATGTAGTTTTATGATGTTATTGTTGCCATTGTTTAATATAATCTACCATTTAATCACATACTTCTCAAGTACAGAAAAAGCCTATGACTGATGGGATCGTTTTAAAGAACTCTTGAACCCACGTGACCCCGTCACAAAACTGCCTAGCCTGTTCTTTGCATGTGCCTTCAGCTACTCATGCTGTATTTAGCTGTGTCTGCATTTCAGAGGAGAGCTCTCAGTTGCATGCTTAACTTTTTTATTGTTACCAGGACTTTCTGATCACCATAGTCCATAATTTGATTTGTTTTCATGTAAACACACATAAAATGTGGTGTCTTTTTTAAAATATCATTTGTTAAGCAACTAGGCATGGAAAAATAAATGTTACTGTTTCTTGTTAGCTACAAAACACATATCCACTAAACACATTTGCTGTTGGCATGCTGCAGTTGGGGACAGTGGACATTGCGGTAAGTGCAAAAGATAAGGCCTCCACTTCGTCTCAGATAATCCGTCTCCATGAGAACACCACCTTCGTGCCCCACAAAGGCTGCACGTGACTGCAAGTCTCAGCCTCTCAGAGCAGGTGCTCCAAATGACTCCCCTCAAACCCATCACCCTTCATTTCCTCAGGCCTTCAAAAACCCTGGGCCTTTCCCTTGAAGACAGTATCACTTTCTAATGAATAACACAGTGGTTTATAAGTGAAGCAAGAACACAAACATAATGGGTCCACCAAGCTTCTCACAGTTCATTTGATTCCCAGAAAAATCCCTTAGCCATGTTGTTATTTCTGTCTCCATGTGAGAGATGAGGACTCCAGACCCCAAGTCTGTTGGATTCCAATCTGCCTTTTCTACCACATCCCTTGATTAAAAAGCCTGGGGATGAATATGGATTCTGTTGTTGTTAATGCTTCCTATATCAACACACAACAGTTCAGTCCTACTTCATCTCTGAAAACTAAATTTCTGAACAAATAGAATTTACTGGTAGCTGCCACAGCAAATCAATAACCTGTTTAATCGCAGGAAATTGTGTTAGTGAACATAACGTTTCATTCCGTTAATCAGTCATCACATTCATTGTATGTTGGAGCTGTTCTAACCTTGTGTGGTTTTGTCTCACAAGAATGAATGTGGTAAGCATAAAAGAAATGTGGTGTTAAGTGTTGTATGTATAATGTTATGTATGCAGTGCTACCGACTGCTATGATATTGCATGAATTTATGCATATCATAATCTTGCCTGGAGAATGCATGCAGAATGTAGATATTTATGTGTATGTAACTGTCTCCGTTTTCCTGTAGAAATGTTTAGAAATTACAAAGACATATCCTCTCAAATAAAAAAAAAGACTACATTTTAAGTTTCAAAAGTTGAGGTTAAAGCCAAAATCTGTCTTGAAAGTGAATAACAGTCTAGTTCTTGGTTATTTCCCATGTAATTTCAAACAAACTACTGTACTTAATCTCAGTCCTTTCTCTGATGAATCCAGGAAGGGTGTGTATCCATGTAGAATGAGATTGATTTCAAATGAATACAAACAGAGAGATTAAATATAGTTCAAATTTTCACTAAAGGGAAAAAAAATGTATTTCTATGCTTCTACTTGCTGAAAACATTTCATTTATTGGAATATGAGACCATCTACCTTTCATCGTATGATTTATCCAAGTCGAACAGAAGAAATTGCTTGAAATGAAATAATCATGCCTCTGTTGTCCACAGTCAGAAGCTAAGTTTTAAGGAGCGAGTGCGCATGGCTAGCCCAAGAGGCCAGAGCATTAAGAGCAGACAAGCCTCAGTAGGCGACAGAAGGTCCCCAAGCACCGACATCACAGCTGAGGGCAGCCCCACCAAAGTGCAGAAGAGCTGGAGCTTCAACGACCGAACCCGCTTCCGACCCTCACTGCGCCTCAAAAGTTCTGCGCCCAAACCAGTGATAGATGGTAAGCCCTGTTTTTCCCTAGCCGTTTTTAATTTGGTGGGCTATAATGAGTGAGATTATGAAGTAATTAATTCTCCCTGGTACTGCTTGAAGATAGAAGGAAACAACCCCAGAGAAAGAATTGTCTGTTTGTTCTATTGCAAATGTATTCATGGCCTTGGGCAAATGTATAAAACATATGTTTACTTTTAGAAGCAGCTTTGGCAGCTAAATCTAAATTTCAAAGAAACCAAACAAAATTTGTTGTTAATCCTTCACACGTATCTACAACACATTATTTCAAAGACAAGGTCTATGTCAAGATCAACGTGACTGTCCTTCTGATGTGTAAGTTATGGCTGCCATGCTCAGGCCCGGGGCCCACAGAGGAGCATGTGCTCTGAGTGTTTTGAAACACACTAAGAAGGGTAACAGTGCCTTTCAGGGCAATGAAGGTGCTATTTCTTTTTCCACTACCCTCAGGCCACCACTAAGTCAGTGACCACTGCTTAGCTTCCTTAGAAAGATTCCTGTTGAAATTTCTTATCTAATAATAAGTGGAATTCGAGGTCTTCTCCCTAGAGGAATTAACCTATTTTATTTAGAGTACTATGTGGCACCAGTACACTTGCCAACACATTTTATTAAGTGCCACATAATTTTCATGTTTATAAAATAAAACATTTTTGTTTTCATTTAAGATTAGCTTGACTTTTCCTTTTAAGTATGCCCCCCTGGGATCTCTTACACCAGGCAAAGAACCAAAATCAAATAGCATCTTCCATGAATGCATAAAAACTGCAAAGGCTATCAGTCCTTCTACTCTCATTCCCTAGCATAACCTGTATTTTCCCAGGCCCTTGAAAGCCTGCAGGATAAAATTAACAACAAGGGGTCATAATCACAACGACCTTAAGCTCCCTGCAGTGAAATCCCTGGAACCTTAGGTCCCTCTATTCAGAGATCCATGGAGACATCTTCCACTCTCAAATGAGCAGCATGTGTCCCCTCTTCACACTTCATTCTCCAAAACTCAATGGACGCCATGCTCTCCAGGTAGACCCCTAGCGGCTGACTCGAAGTGCTCCCTCCTGGTGGGGCTTGCAGCGCCCATCTCTGCAGCAGGACATGCCAATCCTGCCAGGCGTCCCACCATTTGTCTCTGTGCTAAGGTAGGAATTGTCCCCTCCACCAGCCCTGGACACTCCCTCATCAACTCCTGATGTCCTGAGTCCCTAGCTGCCCAGATTTTCAATGTTCTCGGGTTTCCACACTCTCCTCACTAGGGATTTGGCTGAAAGCCCATGAACAGCTAAGTCAAGAGCTACCAGTTACAGGCTTTATGTTGCACTCAAAATAGACTTTCTGAATATAAATGAACGCCTCATTTCTGGAAGGCAATTTGGCAACATACATCAAAAGCCTTTACATGTGCCTAATCTTGGGCACTTCCCACCCACCAATTCTATTTCTAGGATATAATTGATACAATAAAATAATATCAGACATAGGAAGTGATGTTATATATTAAAAATTATTGGCATGGAAAAATTATCATAAAAGTAAGTTGTTCCATTTGGGGGGTTGTGTGTGTGTGTGTGTGTGTGTGTATGTGTAATTTCACATATTTATAGAAAAAGGTCTGGAAAGATTTACAATGTATGAAGTTACCTAAAGCACAGTTATATTTTGTTTCTTCATTTTGTCCATCTGTATTTCCTATTATTTCTACAATGAACATGTGAAGCTTTTGTTATAAGAAAGCAAAAGAGGATTTTCTACTAAAAAATGAGGCCTTCCTTTCACACATTGCCCTCTCCCCTTGCCCGACTCTAGGGGGCCTGGTAATTGGTAGTCACCAAACCCCTGTCTTTGATTTCCTCCCAAGTGGTGGAAGGAGGAGCAAGTCTTAGCACTGGAGACCAGCGTCCACTGAATGTAGACGTAGATTGCCTAACGAGGTTGAACAGCTCCTACCACTAAATAAGACGGCTGATTAGTCTCTAGGGCTGCCATAACGCAGTCCCACAGCCTGGGCGGCTTAAACAACAGAAATTTGTTCTTCACCGGTTCTGGAGGCTTGAAGTCTTAGAGCTCCTTGGTTTATAGATAGCCACCTTCTCCCTGTGTCTTCACTTCATCTTCTCTCTATACACCTCTGTATCAAGATTTCCTCTTTTTATAAGGACACCAATCATATTGGATAACGGCCCACACAAATGACCTCATTTTAACCTAGTTATCTCCTTAAAGACACTATTTTCAAATAAAGTCATATTCTAAGGTACTGGGGATTAGGATTTCAACATATGAATTTTGGAAGGACACCATTTATCTCATAACAGAGCTCTAGCTGATTCATATCACAACATCCCTGACAAGCAAGAATGTGCCCATCTCTTCAGCCCTGGGCCTGGGATCTCACGTGCTAGAAACACATAATTCACACACAATTGGTCCATACTTTTCCAGTGTGGACTTCAAAAAGCATTCAACTCTGTGCTAGGAAGTCCTTTGTAGTTGGCTGAACACATCTAAATATAAAATTCATAGACTCTGGAATCTGAATATGAAAAATGAATTATACACATATGTTTGGCCAGAGGGAAAGCATTTTTCAAGGACTCCTGGAGTTGGCATTCTCTGTCACAGTATTTTCAGTTACTGCAAAGATGTCTCAGAACAGACAGACAGAAGAGAAGTCCTATTCTCTACCAGATCACAAATTGAAAAGGTCTCCTGCCATTTTCTACATCATTCCACACACGTGCGATTCAGTTTGGTTAGAAAGGAATTGCTTTTCTTTCATAGCCGTCCATCTCTATTGGTCCTGAGTTCCCCAACAGACAGGAGGCCTGACTGCTGCTCAGTTGAAGTAGAGTTTCGGCTGCCTAGTGGGCAGAGTTCACGATTCTTGACTCCTCATTTTATGCTATATTCCAGAATCTTTACCTCTGATTTAACTCAGCATCAGGTCTTGGGGAAATGGGTGCTCTATTTTTATAGCCAAAAAAAAAAAAAAACCCACCTGAAGTAGCTTCAATTGAAATAAACTTTACTCCTGAATTATACATTTTTATTTATAGTGACTTTCCAGGTTTTAAGTATTTCTAAAATCCACTTACTACTCATAGAAAATAACATATAACCCTACGGCCAATTCCCAATTATTCCAGAGGTACATGCTCATTCACTTCTCGGGTTCTTTTCTTCTAGTTCTCACTTTCCTTTACATATTTTAGGCATTTTATTGCCCATTAACAGCTCAGGAAGAGTGAATGAATAATAGAAAGAATAATGGAAACTATGATTGTCCTTTATGTAAATAACTAAGTTACATACTATAACAGAAAAAAGAAATTTAGGGTTAATTTGTAAATTTTAATAATTCCTGTGAAAGCTGGTACCCTTACCAATGGTATTATTTTTATAATTTAATGATTCCTACTAAAGGTTATTAAATATCTCATGTTGTTTTCTTTCCTATAATTCTTTATGAAATTTACATATTACACTTAAAAAGGGCACAATTGTTTCCTAATATTTCACATTCATGTGTAGCAGAAAAAATGGAAAGTAATAAGCAGATATTGAAGCCAGAAATTTACAAATGGCCGAAAGGAAGGAGAAAACTATAAGGGACAGGTGTTGTGTTGCCAGAGCAAATTTATTTTAACCAATATAATATGAACAGTATTTTTAGTTTTTAAATCCAGTAATAATAGAAATGTTTCATTAGTCAATCAATAGTATTTAAGCCTCTTCATATAATTTTTTGATTTAGGTAGGATATGACTGTTTTAGATTCCACAGGTAAGTGAGATCATGCAGTTGGTTTGTTTTTTTTTTCTTTCTGTGTCTGGCTTGTTTCACTTAGCATAATGTCCTCCAGTTTTATTCATGCTGTTGCAAATCCAGGATGTTTTTCTTTTTTAAAGAATGACTAATTTTCCACTGTATAACTATACCACAACTTCATTTCATTGTGTATATATATCAAATCATCATGTTGTACACTTTAAATATGTACAATTTTTATTTTAAAAATAAAAATAATGGGGAAGTCGGGATGGCTCAGTGGGTTAAGAGCTCACTTTGCCGCCTCAGGGACCGAGGATCGAATCCCACCCTCTGGCCTGTGCGGACCCATATGCTGAACTGGGGAGTGCCCCCAGTTCAGTTCTCACCGGGGTGAGACCCCGGCCCAGCTCCTGACCAGTGCAGCCCTGCCCACCGGTGGAATAAAACTATGTGGTAAAACCAATGATGTGCAACTATGGAGACTGTTCTGGGCCTTCCCCCTTCTCTCTGTCTCTGTATCTATCTTTCTCTCTCTGTCAAAAACAATAAAAAATAAATCTTTAAAAAAATAAAAAATAAAAAAATAAAAATAAATTAGGATGGAAATGATATTTTTATCTCAATATGTAAAAATAATAATAATGATAAGAGTAATAGTTATTGGATTCTTCTCTGTGGCAGTCATTGTTCTAAATACTTTACTATTATTTTGTTTAATTCTTCTAATACTGCTATGAAGTACATTCACTATTAGCCTCAATTTCTAGATGAGGAAACTGAGGCTTGATGCTAAACAACTTGGCTAAAGTCTAATAGGTGTTAAGTTAGGAAGCCACAGTACACATCCAGACCACCTAATTTCACAGACCTCCTATAGGACATATTCTCAAATTTGTCCCCAGATGTCATATCAACTTCCCTTTAAACATTTATTTCTTCTTTTTCCCTGCCACCCCTCCTTCCTCTTCCATCTTCAATGGGTCAGATCCTTCCTATATAAACCATCCGACCTTGCCACTATCCCAGCCTGTCTTTCTCCCAACCCAGCTGCCAAATTGAACTACATCACTTTCAAAGACTGCCAGAGCTAGAAGATTAGGCAAATTGGGAAATGGTCTTTAGATAGCCCTGGTATGTTTTGATCAAATATCTGGGAAGAGACTCAAAATAGCAATCAGGCTGGTCTTTGTCTATTTACCCAGAGGTGGAGGGAGGGAGGCAAATGTGAGATCATCTGAGGCCTGTTTCAAAATGAAAAAGGTAGTGCCATGAAATAGGCCTCTGTCAACAACAGATGAGCAAATGTAAAGTGACAAACTACAAGAAAAAGGAATACCAGGCAGCCAAAGTCCACAAGAATGAAACTAAGGTCAACCTAGGGGCAAGTCCAGATTTCTGATGACTAGTTTACTGCCACAGAGGGCTATCCTTGCTGTACCTGGGAATGCCTCTCAGAATTACACTCAGAGTACACTAATCTTCATACAGAAGGATAAGGAGGTCGCTTGAGGTAGCTCCACCCTGTAGTGCTTTAAAAACTCTGTCCCCCATACATGTATAACCTGCATGTTTTAGCATGTTTAACATTGTTTCCATGTAAAGGGAATGTATCGATTCTTCTGGGCAATTCGGCACTCATGCTGACCGCTATGGGAGCTACAACCACACCAGATATTTAAGAGAAAGAGTAGCCCAACCTTAGGTGCAGGAGTTGTGTGAGGTTCACCTGAGCCAGTCTGGGAGGACTGAAGATGCAGAATACCTTCTGATTATGAGGGTCCGTTGAGATATTGCTAATATCTCTTCTCTCTCCCATGTTCCTTTCTGCCCTCAACCAGTTAGGATGCATTTGGCTGCAGGGCACAAAAGAAGCAAATTCAAATACCTTAAACAATTTAAACAATAATGCAATGTATAGAACAACATAAAAGAAGTTCAGAGACTGGACAGCTCCCAGCAAGGATCGTGAAGGTCCCAGCTTCACTCCTCCAGGATTCTTGAGTCTTCTCTTGACTTGGCCAGTCTCTGTGCCACCCCTCCTTAGGCAGGGAGCAGCTCCAAGCATCCTACCCAGACACAACACTTTGAGAGGCAGAAAGGGGATCGCTATATTGGTAACTCCTCTTAAAGTGAGGAAACTGTCCATTCACATCTTACTATGTAGAATTGGATCTCATGCCTGAAATGGTCACTGGTGAGGTGAATGGGCATTGGCCATCAGTAATCAGGATCCAGCTCCTGGATATATAGCCAGACTCCCTTGAGGCACATGGATCAAGGTAGAGAGTGGGGGGAGGCGTAACTAAATAGATTTGAAGACTTTTATTCAGAGATTAGATATTGAGAAGCAACCTCTAGCAGCATTTAGTACAGCCAAGAAATCTTTTCTACTTCATGGTGAAAATGAGAAGGAATAACGCCCTTAAACATGTTCTCCCTACTATTCTGTCTATATGTCATTTCTGTTCCTCTAAATGGCTACACTTTTTAAACATGAAAGCCAAGTTTGGATTTCTTTTTATTATTATTATTATTATTATTATTATTATTAATCTTCTTTCCTTTGCCACAGAGTTTCCATGAGACAATGAGCACAGATTGGCCTAACTCCTTGAATTTCGAAAGGACAATGTGGGGGAAGAAAAATCTAGGGGAGGAAGTAAATGAATTTGCATTTGGACAATATAATCCCTCCTCATACAGTTAACCCTTACACAACCACCAATGAAAAACAGGTGCATTTGCCTCCCTCATCTCCTAACTCACCTCAAGATACCACACCCCTCAAGCTGCTTGCTCTGGGGACTCCTTCCTCCCTTTCAGGCTAATAACTAACTTGGTTTCCCCTAAAAATAGCAAAAGAGTATAAATGCATAGGGTGAGTTGCTAGAATCCTCACCTCTTAAAGATAGTAGTGCATTCCCTCCCCCTACTCTTTAACCTGTCTTCTGGGTCCACCAGTCTCCTATTACCCGTGTTTAAGATCATCAGTGTTAGATTGACAAGCACGCTGACAAAAAGGAAGCATTTTAGTGCCGTGGTTTTGACAATTAACCTGAACTAGCACATTTCTTTACCCACAATGGGATGTTTTCTCCCAAGCAGTATAAAACACTAACTATCAATACTTTATATTTGACTAAATTTCACCTTACACTAATCTTTTTATATACTTATTTTCCAATGGCATCTTTTTCTCTCATGTTTTTCTTAGTCTGCCCAGTAGACATTTTTAGTATTTGCACAAAAATGCCAAGCACTGCACTGCACTTAACCTTTTTCCTGATTTTTCATGTTGATTTGCCCAGCGTCAGCTATAATAGATTTGATTATAATTTTCCACAAATAAGTGATGCTTCCTGGCACTTTCAGAAATTACCTGATAATGACTCTGCATTGTGTTGACAGAAACAATTCTTGTTGTAGCAATATTCTATCAGGGCTTCAGCGTACCCTGTTTGTACACACCCCTAGCAAAGGACTCCTGAGTAAGGAGCATGCCCACTTCTGTGCATTTTATCTGTAACAAAACCCAAGGGTTTTCTTTCACAATAAAACAAAAGAATTTCTTCAGAATGACTGACTGCATACTCTGGACATTAACATACCATAACTCGCACTATACCTAACTTAATGGTTGGCGTAATTCTATGCAAAAGCCTACAGAGGGTATTCAGTGGGATTGTGAAACAGACTTTCAGTTCATTTTCACTATGGAATTGGTTAAAACCATTACCTGGAGAAATTTTCTGAATTTTGGTCCATAGGTGTCTTTATTATTTTTTTAAAGATTTATTTTACTGTTTGACAGAAAGTGCGAGACAGAGAGAGAGAAGGGGGAAGGCCCAGAGCAGTCTCCATAATTGTACATCATTAGTATTTTTTGACATAGTTTCATTCCACACAAGTGGATGTGAGGCCACACAGGGTGGAACCAAACTGGGGGCCTCCCTTATGGGAGGCAAGAATCTTCACTACCATCTTGGTGGTTACCAGTTGTGCCACAGCCCAGCATGTGGGTTAGCATGGGCCAGGGTCAGGATTTGATCCCAGACCTCGCAGCTGCAAGGCAAGTGCTCAACCTGCTGAGCTGTCCTGGCATCCCTCCATAGGTTTCTTTTTCCTTTAGTTGTCCAGGTTCCTTATTCATTCAGTTAGTCATTTCTTCCTTCAAAGACATATCCTAGTCTTCTCCCCCTAAGATCTTCTGTGCTGCAAGATTCTTATTACTAGTATGGGTAAAGGGGTGCAGAGAAGAGACCTCTCCATCTCTGGCTACAGACTTCAAGTGACTAAGTATTTATTGTATTTCTGGTAAGCATTGCCTTTCCAATACTTTTCATGAAATGCCAATTCCTAGTTTTCAATTACTGGGGACATACATTTTTATTTAGATTGTACTGGAGTTACTTACCCCTGATGTTCTATTCGAATTCAAATATAACTTGTAGTTACAGAACAGTATTTCTGTTCAGATTTTGCTAGGTTCTACCCCAACATCTGTTGTCACACTACAGTGATGGGGAAAAATTATATTTTGTTCCCATTGGTGGGAAAAATAGTTCCCTGTTAAGATATGAATTATAACTAGATTCCATCTCTTCCCTTCCAGTAGAATCTAAGCACCAAAGGACCGCTTACAAGTACAACCTTAAGCCATACCTTTCCATCTTCCCCAGATCCAAGGTTTATTGAGAAACCTAGAGCTGTGAACTAAAGCTCTGAAAGTTGTTCCACCAGCATAACAAAGTGTGTGTGCATGTGTACATTGGTGCATTACAGTGCATTAGAGTGCTATACTAGTTTTATTTCTTGTTACATAACAATCTGCCCCAAACTTGGCAGTTTAAAACAAGACAATTATAATCTCACAGTTTCTATGGTCAGGAATCCAGCAGAAGTTAGGTTGGCTGCGGATTCTGGCACAGAATCTCTCATGGGGTTGCAGTCAAACTCTCGCTGGGCACGAAGTCATCTCAAGGCTCAGCTGGGAGTCAGATCCATATCCAAGCTCACTGGAGCATTTGTTGGCAGTCCTCGTTTCCTCACTACATCAGTCATTCCATCCATAGGTTGCCTGAATATCTTCAGGACGTGCAGCTGACAAGGAGAAAGTACACCCTCAAGAGAAAGAGAGGCCCCAAGACAGAAGCTGCAGTCTTTTATAGCCTAACCTCAAAAGTGACATAGCATCCCTTCTTTCATATACTAGTGGGTACACTGACCAAACCTGCTACAATGCAGGAGGAGGCTGTACGAAGGGGTGAATATCAGGACTGGGTATCACTGGGGACCTTCTTAGTGGCTGGCTACCACAAATGCCTTTAAATAGGGTATGTCTTTCAAGTGGCAGATTTCCACCTTTTCCTGCTGTTTCTAGGAACCCCAACCACCAGCTCCCCATTCCATTCAAATGTTTCCTTTACATACCTGCCTCTACAACATTTAGGTTTGTGACCTCTAGTCTAACCATTTCATGTCCAGTATCCTATGTATAATATAGTTCAAATATATTATATATTGGCCCTCAGTCTTTATCATCTTTGCACTAGATAATTATATTCCACTCTTAGGGCAGCCTTTCAAAAGTAATAGTAACAAAATACTGAGCATTTTATTCATGTGACAAAAATAAAAGAAAATAAGAAGGCAGGAAACCAGCTAGTCAGTGGCAAAACAAACAAGACCCCATAGGTCTTTCTTTTTTTTTTTTTTCTACAACGCGTGGCCAGTCTTCAGCTGCTTAAAGAGGTTAACGAGATGTTCTTGATCACTTCAAAGAGCAGAATGAGAACCAACAGTGTACTAATAGTTAGCTCAATATCATGACGGTCTAGCCATTAGAGACCCACACCAGTGGAATGGAGGCCGTCGTTGGAAGCCTTCAAACCAAACATGGATGATCAACAGTCAACAATTTCTGGGTCTTTAAGGAGATCAAGCCAGACAATCCCTAAGAAATTTTCTAATGAATGCAAGTTCTAGGAACTGCTCTTCTGGTTCTTCCTTAATTTCCTTACCTCTTATCCTCCCTGGCAATTCCAAACTTAAAAGTGGAAGAGGGAGAAAAGGGGTGGCTGGGAAATGATCGGGACACATTTTCTGTCCTGACCCTATCTCATCTCTCTTTGACACAAAGAAAAGTGATTCCCATTGCCTCTTACCTCTCACTAGCCTCATTCTTTCTCTACCCTTTTCACTGTCAGCTGTAGCCCTTAATTTCCTGAGAAGTGTGTCAAGTGTGCCACCCCCTTCTTCATTATGAGCTATACCCATATGTGTTGCTACACAGTAGAACACTCAGGGAATTTGGATAAGTCTTCAACTGGTGAATTTCAATCAACAAGTATTTGGGGGCTGCTTCTATGGGCTAGCATTTCCTGGACACTAAAGGGAGCAAAGTGGTAGACGTAATAATGCCTGCCACCTCAAAGGACTTGCCATTTGTAAGCTTTACTGCCCAGCCCTACTCCACTTACAGTATTGATTGATAATGGGGGTGGGGAACAAAAGACATCTTCCTCACTCTTCAGACTTTCCATTTCTCAGAAATAACCTGTGGCTGACCTTTGAAATTCGCACAAAATAAGCACAAAGTTACCCATCGCACAAATCACAGAATTTAGCCCATATTTAAGAGCACTTTGCAGCTGTATGGTGATTTTTCATTCGTGTATCTCAAATTATTTCCTTCAAAGGCACACTTAGTTGTCTGCTTCACAAAGAGAAACCAATATGACACAATTTTAAAATTATATTTAATCGCTTTTCATGGTGTGCTCTACTTGGTAAAGAAGAAAGAAGAAAGGTTAGCTGAAGGCCAGGGTCCTTTTTCTGCAATGGATGGCTGGCACAAGAAAAAGACACATTACCCAGGCTTCGCTTTCTGCTATCTGCAATATGAAACTCACTTACATGGTCCCAAATTCCTTTTATTTTATTTTCAATGACTAATTTGTCCCAGCATTTCTTCTCTTGCCATCTTTTTCCTCTGTTGCAGTGTGCAATGCATAACAACAGTTCCTGAACTCTGAAAATATAGAAACCTCAAAAGAATATTACCTGTGGAAAATTCATCTCTGTACCTCCAGTTACAAAAGTTCATTTGCACATGAAATCCTCAATTCCCTGGGGGGTAAGAAATTTGCATCTTTCACTAATCTAGTGAAGTAGCAATTGCTGTGCCATATCATTCTGTTAGAGTTAGTGACCAATCTTACAGATGAACTATCCTCTTCCCCCACCACCATAATTTAGTGGCAGCAACCATTTTTTTAGCCCATAATTCTGTTGGTGGGCAGTACTTTCGGTCTTGGCTGGCCTCATTCATACTCGTACATCTGTGATCAGCTGTTGGGTTGCCTGGTGGCTGACTGGGCTAAGGAGGCCTCAGCTGGGCTGACTCATCTCTGCTCCATATGGTCTCTCAGCCCCCAGCAGGTGGGGTTGGTTTACATGGTAGAGCAGAAACTGCAAGGCCTACTGAGGTTTAGGCTCAAACTCACACAGAGTAATGTCCACTGCATCTTGTTGGTCAACCAATTCACAAGCCCAAATGCAAGGGGTCGGGAATGAGGCTCCACCCCTTAAGTTGGGGAACTACAGGTACTATGGCCAGTATTGCAATCTACCACCCCAGTTGTTTGGAGCTTATTCACTTTTATTCTTTGCAATATCCTATTGGGTTTACGCCTGGTTCCTTTTTTATTCCTCCCTATAGTTTCTTTCACTCCTAGAGCCTAAGAAAGAAAGGGAAGGAAAATAGCACCTGTTATTTTTAGTGCCTAATATCTATCAGGTATTGACTGAACATTTTCTACGGGCTCATTTAATACCCACATAACCATTTTGCAGGTAAGAAAAATCGAGACCCACAAAATGTAAATAACTTGCCCATGTAGCTTATCTAAATGCCAAAGTTGAGGTTTGAAATTGCATTTAGGTACAATTCCAAAGTCCCTTATGTTCTTCCATCCTTTTTAGCATGTTTTTTACACATAGTCATATCACTAATAAATGAATGAATGAGACAGTATAAATCAGCTATAAGTTTAGTGTTAGTCAAATGATATATATTATTTTTAGTATTTGTACTGCCGAAATGAGCACAATGTATTTTCTTTTTAATTAATATGGCAAATCTGCTCAAGCCATGCCCCTCTGCCATTATATATATATATACTACAAATATTCTCTCCCTATCCCTTCAAGTGTAAATTAAGGTAATATACCAATAATACCCATTATTTTTTTTCTAAGATTTATTTATTTTTTGAGAGAAAGAGAGAGAGATGGGGAGAGCCCCAAGCAGTCTCCACCATAGTTGTACATCATTAGTTGTGACATGGATTCATTCCATATAGATAGATGCAGGGCCACATGGGCTGGGAACTGAATAAGGGGCTGACTGCATGGGAAGCAGGAACCTTTGCCACTGTGCCATCCTGGTGGTCACCAGTTAAGCAGCAGTTCAGCATATGGGTTTTCACGGGTCGGGGCTGGGGCCAGGGTAGAAATCAAACCCTGGACCTAGCGGTTATGATGCAAGTGCTCAACCACTGAGCTATCCCAGCATCCCTTCCTACTATTTTTTTAAAGCAACACTGAAATAAACATTGCATCCCCAGCCATCCTAGTCCAAATGGTATCAAGATTACACACTGGCATTTCCTGGCAGTATTATTACTAGGCTAATAAGAATTAGACATTGAGAAAAAAATTACCATTACCTATTTTGAATTCCCCAGAAGACTTGATTAACAAACTATCCAGATTTGTAATCCTGCAGTTTGTCAGACACTGAAAATCATGACTGCTTTGACTTAAGCAAGATGTCTCTGAATATGATTCAAAGAAAGTAGATCTCATCTTTTTGGAAATAAGATCAAATACATTTTTTAAGTCACTTGTCATTGATTCAAAATGTTTCTCCCTAGGACTGTCTTAGTCTAGAATGGCAAGAGCAATCCATCAACCTCTTCTGATTTGACCTATTTTGCTGTGGAAGGAGGGTGTCTGAGATGATGCATTGGTCAGGTGCAGACCAATGACTGTCCCAATTATCTGCATGTGGTTGGCCTTTGCTTTGCTCTAATCACTTGGCTTTGCTAGGATCACCGGAATGGTTGTTCTAATGAAGGCAGTCCTGCTAGACAATGAATTTCCTTTGCATTGATTACAAACACTTAAGACGACTTGCTAGTGGAACAACAGAAGTCCATGTGTGTGTGTGCGCTTGTGTGTGTGAACAAAAAAAAATGTTTTCACAAAACTGGGAGCTTTTTATCTTTGTTCTCAATTGGAAAGACTTAGTGCCTTGACTATAGTGAATTCTCAAGAAATTTTATGAAAACAAAATTAATTTAATACACTGGTAAGAAAACCAGTCTTGGAATAAAATGGAACTTGTTTGAAATCCTAGTTCCCCCACTAGGTTTGGGCGAGATGAGGCTAGTGACTTAGCCTCACTGTACTTTCTATCATCTATCTGTCTATCTATCTATCTATTATCTATTATCTATCTATCTATCATCTATTATCTATTATCTATTTATCTATCTTTAAAGTAGCAGAAATAATACCTACCTAGTAAGGCTGCAAGTAAAATAATGAGATATAATGTGTATTAAGTCCTTATATAATGCCCAGTACAGAATAGATATTTAATAAATTAAATATTATTATTACTTAGTAATTTATTAATGCTAATTTCTATATTAATTTTCATGAGATAAAGTGCTAGGCTTGATTAAGTTACATGTTTTCACCTCCCCTTCTTTCAGTACCTGATGGCAATTCCTAGCTATACTAAAAGGAGTTCTAAAAGTTATATGTTCACACAAATTTTATTCCTTCATTCCTTTTTTTTTTTTTTTCCAGATTTATTTTTAGTGTTTTGACAGAGAGAGAGAGATACAGAGACAGAGAGAAGGGGGAGGTCCCAGAACAGTCTCCATAGTTGCACATCATTGGTTTTTCCACATAGTTTCATTCCACAGGTGGGAGTGGGGCTGCACAGGGCAGGAACTGGGCCCGGGTCTCGCCCTGGTGAGAATTGAACTGGGGGCACTCCCCAGTTCAGCATGTGGGTCCACACGGGCCAGGGCTGAGATTCGATCCTCAGTCCCTGGGGCTTCAAAGCGAGCGCTTAACCCACTGAGCCATCCCGGCTTCCCCTATTCCTTCATTCCTGAGACTGAGTTTTAGGAGTCCTCCCATTGAATAAATTATGTAATGAAAAAGTAGGGTATCTTTATTACACCTCATGCTATTACTGTTTATTAGGGGTCATTGCCTTTGTTAAAGACAACAGAAACAGTTCGTTTGTTCTGGAAGTGAGGCACTGATTTATTATATGAGAGCACATTGTATGGCACATAATAGTTGCTTTAAAAATACTTATTGTGAATGAATGAATAATGAATGGCTAATGAACAAATAAATTATTTAATATTTAGTTATTCAGGAGTCAATTCATTAAACCTTATTGATAAAATTACTTTGAGGTTATAAAAAGCCCCCCACAAACAAGATATATCACTGAAGCTACATTAAAAGTCTTTATTGCTGAATCACTGAATGTTGAGGTATTCAATAAAATGGGCATTTGAATGATATTTAAGAAGGTAATGAAACTCCTGTATTGCTTTATAATTGCAATAATTTCAAAAGAACACATAAAAACATACTCCAGTGTTCCCATTTAATAAATATTGTGAGTATAGTAACATGGAATTAAAAAGAAGAAAGAAAAAAGTTTCCATATGTTTTTCTTTTTACTTTATGGGCAGTTATTAAGCCATTATTATGGTGTGATCAGCAATTTCAACAGTAGAGACTAATTATTTTTTTAAATCTCTAGTGCTTCATATCCTCACTCAAAACAGAAAGAATCCTTTTAATTAAGTCAGGAACTATTCCATGAAATTTTGCCAGCATTTCTGTTTAACCAGTAAGTAAGGTTAATTGACAATTCTTAAAGAATCTTAGAGAAATTCGTATCATAATGAACATAATTTAAGATGCTGATAATGCATGAATTATCTACTCAATCAGTGTAAGTGGAATCTTTGATCTTAAAAAGAAATTGCAGTCATATCTTACATTAGTAAAATCCCTTATTCGTATGAATTAGTATTTCTGAATGCTGCTAATGGTAGCAAGCCTGGGAGCAAACCCAATAAAAATCAAGTTTGCCAAATCAAAAAAGTGCTGGTTAGTGTATTTGGCAAACATGGTTAGATTACTATTTTGACTGACTCCTCCAGTAACCAAGTTTTTGGTGGCTAGCCGGCACTGTGCATAGTATGCATAACCACCTGACCACTAGTCACTTAGTAGCTGTCTTGATTATCAGTTCAACTGTCATGGTTATCACGATGTTTGTATTCAAGTAACACTTATTTTACTTAATAATGGTTCCAAAGCTCAAAAATAGTGATGTTGGTAATCCAGATATGCCAAAGAAAAATCATAAAGTGCATGTATGAGAATGATTGAGGGAAATCATGGTATATGTAGGGTCTGGTACTATCTGAAATTTCAGGCATACACTGGGGTCATGGAATGCATCCCCTTTGGATAAGGGGGGTTACTATACTTAAGAACTCATGTTAAGTGGGTTGCAGAGTATGTGCATTTTGTGTACCACCTGGTAGGAAAGCATGTAAAAGTGGAACAATAATTTTTTCCACTTCTTCCAATAACCTCTCAGTAAAATTTTCCACCAGGTCAATTGCATCAGGTAACCAGTCATTTCCACCGTAATCTTGAACTCCTTCTGGAAACCTCCTTTTAGCTAAGCTGGCTGCCCTTCAAGCCTGCTGCTGCACGGCTATTATCTTCCAAATTTCTTTTGATTTTCTGTTAGATTGAATTCCCAATTTACGGAGTTTCATGTTCTTGTCATTCTTGATTTATTCTTATTTCAAGAAAGTAAAACTCCGGTATTTTTTCAGGCAGAACGGTTGGTATGATGACAAAAAGCATGACAGTGACAGCTGTCAATGGGCCTGTCCCTTGTTTCACACTAGTCTTACCTGAGTCTTACTTGAGTCAATTACCTCTCTGCCTGTGCGCTGTGATCACATAAGGGTTTTGCTTCGCCATCATCCTGTGATTCCTGTTGGTTCTCCTGTGTCTGTGTCTTCCTGTCTCTTGCTTTACATTCCCATTCTGATGAGCTACATCCTCCAGCATGTTCCTGAGAAAGAACGTGCAAGGCGAGCAAAGTGTTTTGAGACCTTTCGTGCCTGAAAATGGCTTTTTTCCATCCTTGTGCTACTTGATAGTTGGACTTGTTATAGAATTTAGGCTGGAAATAATGTCCCTTCAGAATTTTGAAAGCATGGCACCCTGTGAGCTTGTTTTCAGTATTGCTGTTAAGTCCAAAGCCATTCTGATGTTTGCATGAGAGCAGTGGGAATTTTGTTTGTACATTTATTTATCTTTAGAAGCTTGTAAAATTCACTTTTTGTCCTCAGTGTTCTGAATTTTCATAATAATATTTCTTGATATGGGTGTACTTTTATCCACTACCGTGGATATTCAAATGGGTCAGGGCAAACTGGTAATTCATGAGCTTCTGTTCTGGAATATTTTATCGCCTTTGTTTATGATCCTCTCCTTTCATTTTCTCTGTTGTCTCTTATGGAAATGCATTATTTGGAAGTTGAACTTGTCAATCAGCCCTCTGATTTTCTTATCTTTCTTATTTTCCACTTCTTCATCTTTTAACTCTACTTTCTAGCAGTTTGGACCAGCTTTATCAAACAAATCTCTTATTGAAATTTTTATTTCTGCTATTGTTTCTAAGGTTATTTATTGTTGTTGCTTTTGTTTACTACGTGTCCCTCTGTTTTAGCTTCCAATTTTTGTTTCATTGATTTAGTATATTGCCTTATCTCTATGAAGATACTGACAATGTTTTGAAATTTTCCTTTCCTTCATTTCTATTTCCTTCTACTTGATTTTGATCTTTATCTTTGTATGGGAAGATTTCCTCAGACATTGAGTAAACTTCAGATGTCTCCTTGTAATGAAGTGTGGAAGATGAGAGGGGTGAATGGAATTTCTGACCACATGGTTGGGGCCAGTCAACTTTGATCTTCACCGTAGGCTGACCTGGGTCAGCCATTTCTTGGAAAGTTTCTGGTGTCTGTATATTTCACTCATTTTTGCTGAACTGCTCAGATGCCCCAGAGAGCACTTATTCAAGTTTGTAGCTGGAGGGTGTAGGTCCTCCTATCATTGTTATGATTGTGACAGAGTGCCAGTGGGTTTTCCATGTTCAGGTTGCATGTATCACGTGACGCCCTGATTTTTGGTGTAATACCACCCTTCACCTGTGCCCAAAGACCATGTGTGCACAGTAAAGGAAGACAGGGCTGAGTAGGTCTTGGGATCAGGCTGAGTTTCATGGAGTGTAGACTCTTGAAGCATTTGCAATTGCAGGGTTGAACCTGAGGCTCTAAACTCTGTCACACTTCATTCCACACCTCATTCTCTTTGCTTTGGAGAACTCAAAATAAAAATAATAGCTAAACTGCAAAATATAATTCTTGTTTTCAAAATGGCACAAAAGTTATTTACATGTTAAAATTTAAATGTTTCTTCTAAATATTCTTATGGGTCTCCCCATTTCTGTTGCCTCTTGGTTTTGTGGGACTATATGTATATTACAATCAATGGGTATTCACTACAAATTCTAAACCCAGAGATTGCCAGCAAAAAAAAAAAAAGGAAAGGAGAGTGAGTAGGGGATGTGTACCTACGTAATACCCCTTGGGAAAGTATCCAAAGGTAATGATACTTAAAAAGATCGTGCAGAAACTGTTGGTAGTCTGGTGTAGCTGGAACATGGGATGAAAAAGCAATAATAAGATGAGGCTGCATGGGGTCTTCTGAGCTATCAGAATAAAGCTTCCTCACGTGACAACCAGAGATGTTCAACTTGACCTTGACATTAAATATCAGTTGATGCAGAGGAAAAGAGACTAGAAGGAACTATGCTAAAATTTAATAGAATTTGCCTCAGAGTATTAGAACTATGTGAATTTTTCTCTTTATGATTTCATTTAAATTTCTACAGAGAACAAGTATTACGATTATAATGAGAGAAAAACAAAGTAAAAATAAAAAGTATTGGAAAAGTAAAAAATTCTACAACAAAATATATATTACGTGGAATATTTTTCTGGCCTCCTTCTTTGTGCCTTGAGGGCCCTGCACGTCTCATGGTAACTTAGCAGCATCTAGCGCAGAACAGAAAAAAAAAAAAAAAAAGACCTGAGCCAAGGACATAGCGAAATGAAATTGCGCTGTTCCAGTGGGGCCCAAGCAGTTATTCTAAACTCCAGTTGGATTTAAAGACATTGCCTTTGGACTAGCACTTAACTAAAATGGAGCCTCTAAATTTAGGATGCTATTTAAGGGAAATGATAGCAGGAAAAAGGTAATTGAAATACAACCAGCAGCAGAAGGAAGGAACTGGAAAGTAAAATATAATTCATAACAGGATGTAATTAATTCGTCATCACCACCATTAATAGTGGCCACTTTCCTGTGTGGTCCCCATTATCAGCATAATGAAATAGGATCATTACATGCTTCATTTAAATTCATAAAATAAAAATCTGTTGTGAACTTCTAGCTGTCACATTTTTACTACAAGAAACATTATAAAGTGGTTGCCTTTTAGTTCTCGGACTCAGGAAGATTTTTTTTTCTTCATTCTAAAATCCTATATTATTTTTGTAATAGAAAAGCACCTTTAAACTTCTTAAGAAATTTTAAGAGAAATATAAACCATTTAAAATCTCGTACACTAATATAGCTAATTTTATTTTGTATATTCTCTTCTAGCTGGTTTTCTTTTCACTTACCATTGTACATAGTTATAATCAATGTGAGTATCTAGTTTTACAATTTAATCTCACTGAGCATTTAAAAATACTTTCATATTATTATATACTATTATTATCTTTGGTGTATCTATATAGCACACAGTCATAGACAAATACTATATAGCTTTTTACTTTGGGACACTAAAATTTCTACAACTATTTTTCTACAATGGGCAATCATGCAATAAACATTAGCACATTAAGCTACCTTTATTTTCTTTTTAAAATTATTTTCCAAAGAAAATTTATCTTGTGTAGACATAAATTGCTGATAGTAAGATTTTTATCATTTTTATTGCCATAAAGGTTGTCCCAATTTACAGCATCAATAGCAATGTCAATGTGAACCAGATTCACCTCCATTGTTTTAGTATTATTGATAGTTATTATTCTTTTGTTAATTACATAGTTATAAGTCCATATTTTCACATTTTCACATAATTTTCATTTATATTTTTTTATTTCTAATAATGTTGAATAGTTTTCAGGTTTTTTTTATTACTATTGTCCTCTCCTGATTGACTTTTTTTTAAAGATTTTATTGTTTTTGACAGAGAGGGTTATAACCCTGGCACCAGTGTTTTTGAGGCAGAGAGAAGAGGCAGAGAGAAGAGGGGGGTGGGGCGGGGCCAAGGCAGTCTCCATAGTCATACATCATCTTCTTTTCGACACAGTTTCATTCCACACAGGTAGGTTGGGGCCAAGCAAGGCAGGAACTGGGCTTGGGGCCTCCTGCATGGGAGGCACACCCCCTCGAGCCAGGAGCCGAACCAGGGGGCAAGAACCAAAGTGAGGGCCTCCTGCATGGGAAGCACACCGCAATTCAGCATATGGGTCCACACAGGCCAGGGCTGGAATTTGATCATCAGTCCCTGGGGCTGCAAAGCAAGTACTTAACCAGCTGAGCCATCCCAGCTTCCCCTCTCCTGATTGACTTATTTGTACATTTGTATTTTAGATTGTAATCCATTCAAATAAGCTCCTTATACATTATAAATATTAAGCCTTTTCATATCTGTTTATTTTTTTCCTAATTAGGCATTTTTTTTTTTTTTTGCATTGTAATTTAGTTATTTCAGGTAGTAACATTTTCTGTCTTCATAAATCAAAGCTGTTGTGTGTCTGCTTTATAATTTCTTTTCTTGGTCCAAACAGTAGGACATGATCATTCCTTCACAGACAGACAAAACAAGTGTTTTGCCAGGTTTTGACAATTTGATTTTTTTTTTATCTATGAACATGTAAGCTTTCTATGTGTAAACAGTACTGACTCCTTTCAAAGAGAACAGTACCAAGGCCTGAAAAGAATGGGGTTTCAGACAGCTGAGGGATAGTGGACAATAACCAGAATTCAGAAAACTAAGGCCTTTAAATTGGAATAAAAAGATGATGAAAACCTGTTCCTATATCGCTTGTTTCTCAAGTTATTTTATTTCAGTTTTTTATGATTCCATCATTTCCTATTGTCTTGTGAAACAAGACAAATTGCTCCTGTGGAAAATATACTAGTAGCACCAAGGAAACATGGGAGATTTAATCCAAATCTAATGGCAGATTAGTCAAACACACTCCTCAGCTCCAGCTGAGAGAAAGCAGGACACGTCATTTTTCCACTTACAGTAGTGGTCTTGGACTTTGGCTGCACTTGATTCCTCTGAGGAGTCTTAAAATAAAAAAAATAAAATAAAATAAAAACACTGGTGCCAGGGTTATAACCCTCAGTTTCCCAATGCTGTTAGTCTTGAGGGCATTATGGGTATTAACATTTTTTAATGCTTTCCAGGTCGTTCTAATAAGTAGCCAAGGTTGAAAACAACTGTAATAAGTTCATCAAGAAATGTGAAAAAAAAAACTCTAATCTGTAAGAGGAGGTGACCAGGAGAAAGAACTAGAAACTACCTGTCCCTTTTCCATAAATACTTGTATCTTCTTTTTTCTAAGATTTATTTTATTTTGACAGACAGAAAGAGACAGAGACAGAGAGAAACAGAGAGAAGGGGGAGGGCCCAGAGCAGTCTCCATAGTTGTACATCACCAGTTTTTCGACATGGTTTCGTTCCACACAAGTGGGAGGGGACCATCAGGAACGGAACCTGGCCGGGGGCGTCCCACAAGGGAGGCGTGCCCCCTTGAGCCAGGGGCTGGATGGCTGTGGGGCAAGAACTGAACTGGGGGCCTCACACTTGGGCAGCTCAGCCCAGTTCAACATCTGAGTCTGCACAGACCAGGGCCGGGATTCAATCCTTGGTTCCCAGGGCTGCAAAGTGAGCACTTAACCCATTGAGCCATCCCGGCTTCCCCAATACTTGTATCTTAATGGCAAACTTTTATAAGTGGAGACAGAAAAATGGTCTTTGGACACAACAGAACTTTTCAGACTGTTTCTTTACCTCCTTCTTCTTCATCATCTGAGGTCCAAGTGGTCCTTTTCAAACACTATAAAATAGATTTTTGAAAAGGTTGGGGAACAAAGTATTTGAAAGCAAATCTTGAACATTGCTAATTAACAGGAAACAGAATTGGGCTGGGAAAGATAAATGGTTGTATGTTATACTTCTTTTTGTGCAGGCCAGGATTGTGCACTGGGGCAAGCTCTCCATCCCTGAGAGGGTTACCCACAGGGAGCACCTCATTCCATTGGCACTCTGCCCTTCATAACTAGGATTTTTACAGATTGGTGTTCACGGATGCTTATGGTCCCATAACTCACATCTTCCAAAATGCCAGGACAGAGAGCCAGACATGTAGTTGGAGAGCAGAGAATCAGTGCAGCTGAAAATGTAGCTCCTCCAGGTGCCTTAGAGTTCACAGAGGGTTTTAAGCCTCTAGGAATCATGTGAAAGACATTTAATGTGGTGTTAACCTCACTGGAAAGAAAAATGACATCTCAAGAACTTGTAAAGCAGAAAGATGGCATTTTCCCCATTTTTGTGGCTTTTAGGAGAAAATTTTTCTAACTCAGCCCTTGCTTCAGAGACAGACAGAGACAGAGAGAAAGGGGAGGGCCCAGAGCAATCTCCACAATTGCATGTCATCAGTTTTTGACATAGTTTCACTCCACACAGGTGAGCTGGGGCCATGCAGGGCAGGAACGAGGCTGGGGCCCTCTGAATGGGAGGCATGGCCCCGCAAGCTGGGGGCCCGAACCGGGGGCCTCCCACATGGAAAGCTCACCCTGGCGAGAACCAAACTGGGGGGCACAACTCAGTTCAGTATATGGGTCTACACAGACTGGGGGCCGGGACTTGATCCTCAGACCACAGGGCTGCAAAGTGAGTGCTCAACCCACTGAGCCATCCTGGCTTCCCCTCAATACATGTTAGCAAAGGTATATTTCTTATTTGCTCTTACCAAACCTACAAAGAAATTTTTTAAAGACAGAGTTTACTTGATGCCGTTAACAATCAAGTTTAAGTGGTATAATAAAATTCCACAATAAGGTGCATTTGAATATGATGCAATTGGTGACTGACTCCCATCTTCTGCCCAGTCCTTTCCTAAACAAGATGGACAGATTGAGGCTCTTGGGGTACAGGACAGGGGTGAGAGGGAGCAGCATTAGGCTGCGGGGAAACACAATCATTTGGGATGTTCCGAGTTCCATTTATAGTCATTGCAAACATTATAGTTTCACTATCTTTACTTTTATGCCTATTTTTATTATCATTATTAGTTTCAGGTGTACAGAACAACATAGTGATTAGACATTTACACCCTTCACAAAGTGATAACCACAAGTCTATTACCCATCTGACACCATACATAGCTATTATAATACTGATGACTGCATTTCCTATACTGTACTTTACATTCTGTGACTTTACATTTTTTCATTATAGTTGGTGTTCATATTTTATATTAGTTTCAGGTGTACAGCTTAGTGGATAGGCATTTATACAATTTATGAAGTAATCCCCATAAGTCTAGTACTCATCTGACACCATACACAGTTTTTACATTATTGACTATATTCCCATACTGTATTTCACATCCCCATGATTATTTTGTGACGACCAATTTGTACTTCCTAATCCCTTCACCTTTCTCACCGTCTCCTCAACCTCCCTCCCTTCTAGCAACCATCAGTTTGCTCTCTGTATCCATGAATCTATTTCTATTTAGTTTGTTTTTTCTGCTGTTTAAATTCCACATATAAGTGAAATATAGGATTTGTCTTAGTCTGACTTATTTCACTTACCATAATATCATCTAGGTCCTTCTGTATTGTTGCAAATGGTAAGATTTCATTCTCTTTTATGGCAGAGTAATACACCATTGTATATATGTGCCACAATTTCTTTATCCAGTTGTCGACTGATGGGCTTTTCAGTTGTTTCCATATCTTTACTATAGTGAATAGCAGTGCAGTGAACATAAGGGAGTATATATCTTTTCAAATTAATGTTTTAGATTTCTTTGGATAAATACCCAGGAGTGAAATTGCTGGGTCATTAGGCAGTTCTATTTTTAATTTTTTGAGGAACTTCTATACTGTTTTCCATAGTGGCTGCACTAATTTGCAATCCCACCAACAGTGCACAAGGGTTCTCTTTTCTCCATATCCTGGTCAATACTTGTTGTTTGTTGATTTATTCATGATCCCCATTCTGACAGGTGTGAAGTGATATCTCATTGTGGTTTTTATTTGCATTTATCTGATGATTAGTGACATTGAGCATCTTTTCATGTCTGTTGGCCATCTGTATGTGTTCTTTGAAGAAATGTCTATTCAGGTCCTCTGCCCATATTTTAATTGGTTGGTTGGTTGGTTGGTTGGTTCATTAGTTGGTGTTGAGTTGTATGAGTGTTTTATAATTTTTGGATAGTAACACCTTGTAAGATGTATCATTGGCAAATATCTTACTCCCATTCAGTAGGATTTCTTTTCATTTTGTTTAATTTTTTTTCAAACATTTATTGTTTTGAGAGAAGGGGAGAGACAGAAAGAGAGAGAGAGAGAAGACGGGAGGGCCCAGAGTAGTCTCCATAGTTGTGCATCATTAGTTGGACATAATTTCACTCCACACAGGTGGATGTGGGGCCACATGGGGTGGGAACCAAACTGGGGGCCTCCTGCATAGGAATTGAGAATCTTCACCACCATCCTGGTGGTTACCAGTTTTGCCACAGTTCAGCATATGGGTTTGCACAAACTGGGGCCAGGTTTCAGTCCCCAGACCTCACAGTTGCAAGGCAAGAGCTCATCCTGTTGAGCTATCTGGTATCCCTCTTTTCATTTTGTTGATAGTACTTCTGTGCTTATTGTAATAGTACACAACTGCTAAACCAGTTTTCCATTGATCTCATAATAAAAATACACTGTACTTCATATTATTTAATTATTTGGACCTGGATCATCATTTTATGGTTGGTTATATTGTAGTTTTAAGTACATAAGTCATTGATATAGGCATTGCAGGATCTGATTTCTCTGTAACCTCTCCAGTGTTCCCCAGTTTTCTGAGGTATAAGATGGGCATTTTCTGAGGCCTGTTAGAAGAGGTTCTCACTAGAGTTCAGATGAGGAAAAGCAGTCACATGCCTCTATTTTGAGGGGCAGCATAAAATACTCTTGTGAGTTCTGTAACAGGAATCCAGATGAAGTGCATTATTCAATATTTCTTTTGGGGAGCTAATATCCGGGTACCTCACAGAATTTTGTAGTGATGACTCATGGCCTTGGCTCTATCAGCTACCCACCCTATATGTGAGCTCTCCCCCTCTTCTCCTATACCATACACACCCTCCTTGCAGTTCAAGGATACGTGTATTTTCAAGTCTCCTCCAGGGTGTGGACTGGCTCAGCACATGGCCACAGTAATCTCACTTCTCCGGATCTGATCCTCTCTCAGAGCAGTGGGGTCACTTTACCTGAGACCATGATAGCCAGGTGCACGCAGCCAGGAGAAGGAAAATGCAATGCAGGAGAAGGGAAACCAGATGCCAACAGGAAAGGCAAGAAAGACAAATCTGGAAAGTCAGAAGTGCGACTCAGGGTCAGGCAGTGTTTAATAGTTCAGCTCCAGAACCCAACTGCCTAGATTTAAATTCTGGTTCTGTCCCTTACTCTCCATGTGTCCTTGGGCGATTTCCTTAGCTTTCTGTGCCTCCCTTTCATAATCTGTAAAATAGGAGGTAAAAACAATACATACCTCATGGAGTCTGTAGCAATTAATTAAAACTTTTGGCACATAATTTGGTTTCCCTAAAAAGCACTTATTACTATTCTTAAATATTTTTATTTATTTATTTTTATTTTTGACAGAGAGAGAGAGAGAGAGATACAGAGACAGAGAGAGAACTGAACTGGGGGAGCTCCCAGTTCAGCACATGGTTCCGCACGGGCCAGGGCCGGGATTTGATCCCTGGTCCCCAGCTCTGCAAAGTGAGCACTTAACCCACTGAGCCATCCAGGCTTCCCCTTATTACTATTCTTATTGTCATAGTTATTGTTCTTGAGTGAAGAAGTAGAAACCATGAAGACAAGTTTTCCCAGTTGAACTAGTGTCCTAGAGATGACATAACAAATTACCACAAACTGGGTGGCTTGAAACAATAGCAATGTTTTTCTCTCACAGTTCAAGAAGTCAGGGTGTCCTAAATCAGAGCGTCACCAGGTTGGTTACTTCTGGACTCTCTAAGGGAGAACTCATCATGTGCCTCTCAGCTTCTGGTGGTTGCCAGCCGTCCTCAGTGTCCCTGACTTGTAGATACGTCACTCCAGTCTCTGCTTCCATTTTTTCTGTGTCCCTGTGTCTTCTCCTTTTCTATCTTATAGGGACACTTTCATCAGATGTAGGGCCCACCCTAATCCAATTTGACCCCATCTCAAACCTTTCCTTAATTACATCTAAAAAGACAGGGATGGCTCAGAGGGGTAAACACTCGCTTTGCAGCCCTGGAGACTGAGGATTGAATCCCGGCCCCAGCCCGTGTGGACCCATATGCTGAACTGGAGTGCACTTCCCAGGCGGGAGGCCCCCAGTTCAGTTCTTGCCCCCTGGTTCGGTCTCTGGCTCAAGGGGGTGTGCCTCCCATTCTGGAGGACCCCGGCCCAGTTCCCACCCTGTGTGGCCCATGCCCACCTGTGTAGAATGAAACCATGTCGAAAACTGATGAAGTTCAACTATGGAGACCGCTCTGGGCTCTCCCCCTGCTCTCTGTCTCTGTCTCTCTCTGTCTCTGTCTCTGTCTCTGTCAAAAACAATAAAATAAATCTTTAAAAAGACCCTTATTCCAAATGTCATATTCTGAGGTTCCAAGTGAACATACATTTGAGGGCAACATTATTCAGCCTACAACACCAACTGAGAGCATATTGGGATCAAATCAGAGGAAGAAATCATGAACAGTTTCTGGAAGAATCTCATCTAACCTTGGGTATGACGTTATTCACTAAAAGGGTTGTGTTATGCAGGTGGTCTGTCCGTCAAGCAAAATGGACTGGCTATTCTCAAGGTCATCCCTGAGTCAGAACCAGCTGTCAAACACAGAGTTCATCAGCGTACGTTCATTCAAACTGCAGCCAACTCCTCTGGAGAGAAGTGAATGTGCCCGGCCGGCACAGGCTGCACCCATCAGGCGGCACAGATGCTGAGCTCATCCCCTGCCCTCCCCTGATATGGTGTGTGACACTAGAGAACCCACTAGTGAACGCGTTCTGATACAGGGTAGGGCAAGGGCAAGGGCTTTGGAGCCTCAGGAAACTGGATTTTAATTACATGCTCTACAACTTACTAGCTCCACTTGCCACCTTTGTGGCCTCAGGTGAGTTACTTACCGGTATCTTCTCTGAGCCTCAATTTCAGCATCTAAAAAACAGGCATAGGAGAAGCTGATGGCTCAGCGGGTGAAGTGCTAGCTTTGCAGCCCTAGGGATGGAGGATCAAATCCCGGCCCGGGCCTGTGTGGACCCATATGCAAGAGGCCCCCAGCCCAGCTCCCACCCTGTGCAGCCCCCACCCACTCATGTGGAAGGAAACCATGCCAAAAACTGATGATGTACAACTATGGAGACTGCTCTGGGCCCACCCACTTCTCTCTGTCTCTCTCTGTCTCTCTCTCTCTCTCTCTCTCTGTCTGTCTCTGTCTCTGTCAAAAACAATAAAATAAATCTTTAAAAAAAAACAGGCATAATATAACCACCAACTTGTAGAGTTGCTGCAATTAAGCAAACCAATATATACAGAAGCTTCACCTAACTACCCGGCCTAAACTTCAGTGAGTGGTTGCTATTATTATAATTATTGTGAGGTGGTACTTCTGAGTCTCCCTTTTAACTAGGCTTGAGGACAATAAGGCCAGAGGAACCATGAAGAAAAGCTACGAAAACTCATCTCCATCTCTTCCCCTACCACCACCTCCACTCTCAACACCCAATAATCTGAATAAACACACAGTAAAGAACTGAATTAAATGGCACATCAACTGCATTTCATTAAAAGCACTGCTTTAATGAATGGATCCCCAATAGCTTCTCAGGATTTTTAATCCAACCAGGACAGCCCATGGCAAAGACTTAGCAAATGCACAAGGGGCAGAACAAAGGCAACAGAGAGCAGTGTTAGTCCTTTAGTGTCTGTCAGCATTTGAAGAGGCTTAAATAGAATTTGAAGGCTAATAACTCCTCTCTCACAAGTGAGTTTTACTACTTTACTACCAAAATAATACATGTAGAAATTTTAGAAATACAACCAAGCAAAAAGCATAAAATCATTTTTAATTCAAGATAGCTATATAGATTTCTTTCTTTAATAATATACTGTGACATTTGTCTAGTCATTTTTAACAGCTTTCTAATATTCTACTATACAAACCTACTAATATTTATTTAGCTCATTCCCCATTCCAGAAATGTTCATTTGTTTTCAATATTTTACTGCTGAAAAAAAAGCCCACAAATGATACAAGTGTATTCCTTGTTAATTTTATAAATCTTCACTAATTTTTGTTTTTGTTTTGTTTTTTTGTAACCCTATCCCCTTTTGCAAACTTTTCAGTTGTCCCAAAAGTTAATTCGATGGGTTTTTGAGGAACTGATTTTATTATTCAATCTGATCATCTCCCCACAGTGGCTGTGTTATGGTCAGGAGACTGTCTCCTGGGCCAACTCTGTTTACTCACTTGCATGGAGTCAGTGTCGTGGATACATAGCCCAGTTAGTTAAGCATCCAAAGACTGTTTCCCTAACACCAAACAGCTGTTATTTAACTGCTGGCTGTTAGTTTCAAAAAACTGGGCAAAAGAGCACGGGTGAATGAACACAAATCCATCAACACTAAAAGAAACACAGTGTGTCAACAACTTCATCTTCCCCATGGAAAACAGCTCAGGAAGATATCCGTGTCAGATCACATAAAATTGGCAAGGTTGTAGAGAAAAGAGAAGGAATAATTTTGGGGAAAACGATTGGCTGACCTTATACATGTCTTGATGTATGAGCTTCGTCTGTGAGTTCCCCTTCTTCCTATATGAGATAAGCTCAGCAACATGTTTTCAATTGCTGGTGGTGTTATTTCACTGGCAGTTTTCTTTTGCAGCTGACACCGCCCTTGGCACTGATGATGTGTATGATGAAAAAGGATGCCAGTGCGATGTATCTGTAGAAGACCTCACCCCACCACTTAAAACAGTCATTCGAGCTATCAGGTTGGTGGAAAACCTTCAATATAATGATTCAGAGACCTACTTCTGATTATTTGAATTACTATGTTGCTAAGTTCTTTTTTCTGCAGATAAATTTTCTGTAATAATTACTTCCTCTTTTCCTATTCATCCATGTCATGTTAAATTCTGAAATGTTTTTTTCTTAATACAAAACTCTAGTCTGTTCAACACAATGTATGTTATAAAGGGTGGGTGTGATTTGAAAAGCCAGGCTGTGTCCATGAGATTACATGAGAATTGGCTTGTCATGTGAATTGGTTGCTTTAAGGGCATTTAGTACAGATGCCATTGAATTTTTAAAATTATTGTTACGACTTGATGTTCCAGTCCATGTTCTGTACTTTCTACCAGAGAAAAAGCCCTGTGGCTTATTTCAAAATAGGTTGAATTCTGAAAATGGGAAACCGAAAGTATTTTGTAGTCAGTTGCTCCTACTCCATTGAAATGTGACTATTTGACACTGGTCTTAACATTCTTCCTCTACTGATGGCAGAAAGGTAAGTGTGTACCCAAAGCAACTTATTCCCTACAAAAAATTCAGGGTCTGGACTAAACAAACTGACACATGCTCAGCCTGTCCATTCTAATCCCTTTGGGAGAATTTGTGTCTGTCAGGGAATACTGAATGACTATTGCAAAAAAAAAAAAGAAGAAGCCTCTGGTGTTTTTAGCTCTTTTTGCCTCTTACCAAAAAGTCAGAGGATAACTTAACTGGTCTAAACTCAAATACAGTGTGATTGATTATTTACTACTGTTTTGAGTTGGACATTTAGCATCATGTTAGATATTGCTTTGCTTTATAACTGGGAATCACTGAGAAAGCAGAAATGAGTTATAAAGATTTTAGTAAATGTTTGTGGGAGCAAAGAAAATCATGGTATGATGAAAACAGTACCCCTGAAGATGCTTAAGCATTTTCTATAACAGCAACCTAAAAAGAAGTGATATAAACACAGTTACCTCCCAGAAAATGCAGGAACATGTAATAAAATGATGCCTGAAGTCTTCAATTAAAGGGAAAGAAAGGCTAGAACTGAACTGTCCAATACAGGAACCACTGATTGTATGAGGCTATTTAATGTTGAAGTAATTAGGGATATCAAGATAGCTCAAAAGGTTGAGTGCTTGCCTTGCAACCATGAGGTCCGGGAATCGAATCCTAGCCCTGACCCATGCAAACCCATGTTCTGAACTGCAGCACAACTGGTAACCACTAAGCCCCATGGTGAGGGTTCTCTCCTCCCATGTGGGGGGGGTCCCTGGATTGGTTCCCACCCCTCACGGCCCACGTCCACTTGTGTGAAGTGAAACCATGTCACAACTAATGATACACAACTATGAGGATTGCTCTGGGCCCTCCCCTCTTCTCTCTCTCACCTTCTCTCAAACAATTAAAGAAATAAATAAATAAATTTGAATTGATTAAAATTAAATAAAATTTAAAATTTAGTTTATTGGTAGAACTACCAACATTTAAGGTGCTCAAAAGCCAAAGGTGGCTAGTGGCCGCTATATTGGGCATAGAAGACATTTAGTAAATTTCTATGGTTGTAGAAACTTCTATTGGATATTTCTGGTCCAGAAGTCACCTTGAAATTCTTTACATTATAATTCATTAATTATATCCATCAAAGACTTAAAGTGAAGGTGGGGCAACTCATCCACAGATGAGTCTGACTTGCAACAAGTGCAATAAAAATCTTATCTAAGCAGAGCAGAGTAGGTTTCCTAAAAGTCATAGTTAATCCAGCTTGTGTCATTTCCCAAGACCTGCCAAAGCTTTCTGCTTTTACCTTGCAACCTATAAAAAGAATTGTGAGCTGCAAGAAAGAAAATGAAATAGGTTTATTCTGCTAGCTAAGCACTTCAGCAGCAGATTTACTTTCTTATGCCTTTCTCTTGAAACTTGACTGAGTTCTGTAAAGTCCTTTGCAAAATACCTTTTTTTCAGACTTCTTTCTTGCTCCTTTTTTTTTAAGATTTATTTTATTGTTTTTGACAGAGAAAGAGAGAGACAGGGACAAAGAGAGACAGAGAGAAGGGAGACAGACCAGATCTGTCTCCATAGTTGTATGTTATCAGTTTTTGACATGGTTTCATTCCACAAAGGTGGGCGGGGGCCGCGCAGGGCAGGAGCTAGGCTTGGTGCCTCCTGCATGGGAGACACGCCACCTCAAGCCAGGGGCTGAACTGGGGGGCAAGAACCAAACTGGGGACCTCCCTCATGGGAAGCACACCTCAGTTCAGCATATGGGTCCACATAGGCTGGGGTCGGAATTCAATCCTGGGTCCCCAGCACTGCAAAGCAAGCGCTTAACCCCCTGAGCCATCCTGGCTTCCCCACCTTATTTTTAACAGAGCTTTATTATTTACATGTCTCTCTATTTGGTGTGGGGATTTTGGAAGCTTTCTGCTTGCTACTTTGAGACACATGAGGGGGACAGTTTTTCTCCCTCATATCATGATTTTGATTAGTGGGTATTCTTTTCCTCACTTCTAAGTTTCATTTAAAATTGTTGGATTCTATAAAAACATAATAGCTACACTCAATAGTTAATAACTAACTGGAAATCTTTGACTCATGATAGCACTTAACTTTTAAAAATCCATGATTAAAAGACTAACCGATACAACTAGTAGTTCTGAACAGGAGTTTGCAGGTATAGGTCCCTGAATTTTATGCAAAGGCGTCTTCTCCTGAGTTTAATTACATAAATAAACTGAACAGCAGTTGACTAGAATATCTTTTGCCTGAACATACTTACCTCTGGCAGCTCACCTGACATAGTATTTGATACAAGTATGTATATGACTGATTACAAGTGTGAACCACCTAGTTTTCATCTCCAAAATAGCGACTTTTTGTTTTGGCATTTTCCTTGATATTTTTGATTGTTTCATTATTTAATATGACTGCATGAACATGCCTTTTTTCTTTCAGTAGCTCTTACAATAGTAGTTTTTCTTAAAAGCCAAATTAAAATAAAAAGGTGTGTCAGAAACTATGTATTCCACTGCGATGATGACAGCAAGGGAAATAGTAATTGTTACCTTAACAAAGAGCAAAGTAGGAATTATTATTTTTCATTGTTAATATTTATTTAGCATCTGCAATTTACTTGTTCTTTTTGAAAGTAAAGATTTTCGGGTGTTTACCTGGAGAGGAGGGAGGAGGGGGGAGGGAGAGTTGTGGGGGGAGGGGGGAGGGGGCACCAGATATATGGGGTTGGAGGGAGACCTGATTCTGGGAGCTGGGCACATAATGCGATGCATGGGTGATGTGATGTGGAGTTGTACATCGGGAAACTATCTAATTGTTACCAACCAATGTCACCCCATTAAATTTAACAATAAAATATAATAATATTAAAAAAAAAAGATAAACAGACACATGCATTTTTTTTTATTTTAAAATAAAAAATCCCTTCCATATGAAAAAAAAAAAAAAAGATATTCAGGTCATGAGGTGATTAAGTCCACTGTGCAAATTTGTCTGGATTCCATTATCCAAATGAACTCAGAGACCTTTTTTTTAATGAATGACAATCATATATTCTAGTACCAAACAATGGCTATTCTTAGACATTTCCAAAATGTCTTAAAAGACAAAAGAATAACTAGTTTTGTATAGTTCTTAAGGTTACCACAGATTATTCTCAAAATATTAGTAGGAGTGCACAAAGTAACTAGAAATGTGTTTTCAAACTCATATCTCTGGAGATAAAGACTGTACTTATTTTTGACAAAAGTTCTGTAGCTTATTAGTGATTTAATTCAAGCAATGTTGTGTCTTTTCATCCACTCAAACTAATTTCTACATAGAAAGATGAAATTAGAAAAGAAGTAAACAGATGACAAGCCAACCGATAAACTCCTGCACATTCTACATACTAACTTTTCACTATATTATGGTACGTTTACTTGCTAGGGCTGCCATAACAAAATACCACAGATGAGGTGGTGTAAGCAACAGAAATTTATTTCCTCACCGTTCTGGAGACTCAGAGTCCAAGATCAAGGGATGGATCCTAAGATTATCATGCTAAGCAAAATAAGTCAGACTGAAAACGTTGAGAACCGTATGATTTCACTCATATGTGGGATATAAAACTGAAAGCAACAAACAAAGAAACAAAAACTCATGAACACAGACAACAGTTTAGTGGTTACCAGAGGATAAGGGGGGAGGGGGAGGGGACATCAAATATATGGTGATGGAAAGAGAATTGACTCTGGGTGGTGAACACACATTCTATGCTTGAAACCTATATAATTTTACTAACCAATGTCAGTCCAATAAATTTAATTTAAAAACTTTTTTTAAGTTTGAAGCCAGAGTGTAAACAGAACACTTCTTTAAATGATCTATCCAAATCTTTCATTCTAATAGAAACATAGATGAGTTGTCAAGAATTTCTTTAGAACCAGCAATGACTCAACTCTTCTAAATTGCTCAGATCTCATCATAGGAGAGAAGAACCACTGTTGGCATGTCAGCATTTCGGAGCTGGGTTATGCAAATCAGTCCTAGATGTAAACCTGGGTCAAGTGATGAGATTTTCTAGTTTTCTTACCGGTACCTTATATTCTGTTTTCTGAAAAGCATGGATGGGACCATTCCCTTGACTATCCCCTAAAATGCATTTCAACTCTGAATTTTTCTTATATCTCACTTAGTACTTCAGACAAGAATACTCTACAAATAGAGAACAAGAGGCACATGTTTGCCACCATGTGTTTTTATTAAATCTTCAAGCTGTCTAATCATCACCAGTTCTTAATTGTGCTGATGGCATTGCTGCTATTTTAGCAGAGGTGAGGAGTCTTTGCTTGCAGGTTACCAGTAAGTCATTCTTGACAGCCAAGTCTGTGACATGTTACAGTTAAAGGACACACTGCTGCAAGAACATTTTATGGATCATTTAGCTGATTTTTTAAATCAGCTAATGTATTCCCTGGAATAGTCTTTTTTGTTTGTTTCTGTTTTGAAGATAATTGTGGCCACATTTTGTTTGAGGTGACATTAAACTAGTGTTTTCACTGAAGATGCACTTACTTTACAGCATCTGGTTTTTAACCTTTTATTTGGTTGTAATTTAAACTGAATCTTCCTATTCGTTGCTGTAACTGAAAGTACTCAAGAGTAATCAATATGCATGGCACTTTCTTTACTTATTATTCCTAAGATTTTTTTACTCCTGGAAAAAAAAAATACCCAAATTTATTTACTGTATAAGTGTTCATAAAATCCTAGGAGGAAAGTTAACCATCTGCAGACTTGCTTAGACCCAGAACTTCTCACTTGGGTTTTACTTCTCCTAGCCCTTTACAAGAAAACCCAACAAAATGTACAGAAGAACCTACTAGATCTCGGATGTAAAGTACAATAATGAGAAGCATTAGAAGAACAACCCTACTCCCCGTGTGGGAAACAGTGTGGCCACAGCACTTTCCTGATCCCTAAGTCAGCCAAGGAAGGCCATCTTATGGACTGTGTACAAATGGAACTAATTTATATGTATCCATCAAGAGTTGAAAGCAAGGAAATTAGTTGGGTCAGTACATCCAGGAACTCCTGAGGTTTCTTAGTCATTGGCTGGCTAGGAGCCCAATCTGGGATGAAAGAAGGGTGGAGCAATCTTATAATTCTCTGACTAGTTTTGAAGGGTTTTCAGAATCTAAATACTACATACCTGATCATTGAACAACATAGGGGTTAGGGGAACTGAACTCCCTGCCCCAGGCCCCAACTTTTGACTCCCCAAAAACTTACTAACAGCCTACTATTTACCAAAAGCCTTACCCATAACATTTGTACAATATATATAGTATATACTGTATTCTTACAATAAATTTCGCTACAGAAAACATTATTAAGAAAATCATAGGGGAAAGCTGGGATGGCTCAGCGGGTTAAGCGCTCGCTTTGAAGCCCCGAGGACCGAGGATCGAGTCCCGGCCCGGGCCCATGCAGACCCACATGCTGAACTGGGGAGTGCCCCCAGTTCAGTTCTTGCCGGGACCTGTGTGCAGCCCTGTGCCCGCCTGTGGAGTGAAACTATATGGAAAACTAATGTCAACTATGGAGACTGCTCTGGGCCCTCCCCCTTCTCTCTGTCTCTCTCTGTCTCTGTTTCTCTCTGTCAAAAATCAATAAAATAAATCTTTAAAAAAAAAAAAAAGAAAGAAAGAAAATCATAAGGAAGAGAAAACACATTTGCAGTATGTATTGAAAAATATCTGGGGGATGCAGGGATGGCTCAGCAGGTTAAGCACTGGCCTTGCAGCCCCGGGGGTCCAAGGATTGAATTCTGGCCCCCGCCCATGCGGAGCCATATGCTGAACTGGGGAGTGACTCCCACACCCATCTCACTGGGGTGAGTTTCCCGTGTGGGAGGCCCTCGTTTTGGCCCCTGGCTCACGAGGACATGCCTCCCATGCAGGAGGCCTCTGGCCCAGTTCCTGCCCTGAGGGGCCCCCAGCTCACCTATATGGAATAAAACTATGTCAAAAACTGATGACGTGCAACTATGGAGACTGCTCTAGGCCCTCCACCTTCTCTCTGTATCTCTCTGTCTCTGTCTCTATCTCTCTCTGTCAAAAACAATAAAATCTTTAAAAAAAAAAATACCTGGGTATAGGTGGACCCACACAATTCAAACCCATGTTGTTCAAGGATCAGTTGTATATACAAATGCAAATCCATATTATTGAATCATGTTTGTGTATTGATAAGAAAATAACATGAATAAATCATCCAAACAAGTTATACATATACCTTCAATAGTGATTCAAATTAATGCCTTCCCTAGTCCTAGTTGTTAGCTAAATTTGCCCTATGAGCAATGCTATAACCAATCTCTAAAACGCAAGAGAAGGCTACCTTGGGAGAGAACGGCTCTGAGTCACCTCAAGACTGAGCCCTAGAACCCTTGAATTTAAGCAGATAGAGACCATGTTTCTCACAGAGCAGCAGAAATTGAAAGAGAATTTTCCAAAGAGGGAAAGAGGACAAGATGGAACGCGCATCTGTAGAGTAAATCAACCTGACTAGCCAACACAAAATAAAAAGAGGGGTAGTGAGGGAAAACACATCCACACCAAAAACAGAAGATCTGGGAATACAACGGGGGGCACTTTTGGTGCCAGGAGAAATTTGGTCATCTACCAGAGATGGGAGGCAAACTGGATAAAGGGCTGTCCATCTCTTCCAACAACAGTGGCCGTTCACCTCTACGAATCTGGGATAAACCCTCCTCTTCTGCATTCCCACATGATCCATGCTTCCCACCACCTTCCAGGCACAGAGTAAATTCACCTGTTCGTCCATCTGCCCCACTAGGCTGGAAGAGCTCAAGCAGTGGGGGTTATGTCTTCATCAATATACCCCCAGCATCTCACACAGGACCTGGCACGTGGTAGGCATTCAATAACTGATGGGTGAGTGAATGAAGGCTGAATGAATTCTGGAGTCTCATTCAGCAGGCACGCGTTGGGCATCACTTGGGGAAGCAGCCACAATGAGCTCATCAACAAAGTTCCAGGCTCCGACCAGTCAGGCTCTGGAACCCTCTCAGAGCTGCCAGTGCAAGGCTGTTGTCTTCCACCAGGACTGCAGAGGGGAAGACTAGAGACCAAGTGACCCCTCAAGGCTTCTGCAACTCTGCCAGCTGCTTTACAGCAGTCAGTGCTCCTCAACGCCTCACACAAGCGACCAGCCCACCTGGGCCGTGCTCAGTGCTAACTTACTGAAAGAATGAATGGATCACTCACCCAGCACTCTTTCACTTCCTAGGTAGTCCTTTCAAAAACTAACTGAACTTCTTAACGACTTGCGTGAAAACTTCTAACCTGATTCAGGGAAGGAGGGCCAGGAAGGAATTTGGGGTCTGATTGGAGGCCTGACACTATGACACACTGACACTCTGCCTAACGCGTGACACTTAGAAGACTTACGCAAAACCCACCATTACTTCTTTGTGTGAAGGCAGGGAGCCTACCTCCACCACCCTAATTCCACCTCCTTTCAGTAGTCTCAACCTGAGCTGCACATTAGAATCACCTGAAAGGTTTTCTAAAATATCTAGGCCACACCTGGATCAATTAGAACAATTTCTGAAGGTGAGGCCCAGGCATCGGCATTTTCTAAAGCTTCTCAGCTGATTCCAATGAGCAGCTTGGCAAGAACTGCTGTTTTCACAGTCAATCAATCTCCTATTCAGTTCACGGTCGGCTGAGCCCTCTCCACCCTGCACATGGTTTGGCTGCTGGCCGGGCCATCCATCTGTTTGGTGGCAGCAACAATCACTGCCACTTCTGTCTTCTAATCATGCATATCTGTGCATATTCATATGCGAGGTGTTTACCCTGATTTAGAGGACTGCAACACGGCTTTCATGAATTTTGTAACTCATGGCAGCACAACAAAGGCACCTACATTTCCTTATAGGCGCACATATGTCTGTGTGTATATATAGATATATTCTAAGCAGAGTTTAACTTTGCTTTATTTTGCGATGCTCAGAAAATTCTGTGAGCAGCCTTCCTTCGGTTTCAAGACCAGGGTCCAGTTTAGATTTATGATGAAGCTTTTCCCCCCTCTAGTGGTAGTATGAGGGAACAGCAGCTTTGTGCAATAGGTTTCCTTCTCGGTATCCTAGCCTCTTAGTTCCTGACAGCACCGGAGGAGGCTGGCTTTATGGCCTTTGCTCTTTGCAGCTAGCTATATTAGCTCCAGGGGTGCAGCTTATCTTCAGGCCATTCACTTAGTAAAGTTTTATTGAGCACCTATTTTGTGTCAAGCGTGTGTGAGTAAAAAGAGCCATTTCATACTAAACTATCTTTTCTGTTGTTGTTATTTTGTGTTAAAATACTATCTTAATATTAAGACAAGAGTAGAACATTGTAATTAAGAGCTCAGCAGTGAGCATATTGAATGTCAACTATAATTTTTTTTAAATTAGTCACAGGAGGGATGCTGGGATGGCTCAGTGGGTTGGGTGCTGGTCTTGCAGCCCTGGAGTCCAAGGACTGAATCCTGGCCCCGGCCCATGCTGACATATATGTTGAACTGGGGTATGCCCTCAGTTTGTTTCTCACTGAAACGAGCCTCCTATGTGGGAGGCCCTCAGCCGGTTCCTGCACTGTGCAGCCCCACGCCCATCTATGAAATGAAACTACGTAGAAAACTAATGACATGCAACTATAGAGATTGTTCCCGGCCCTTCCCCTTCTCTTTGTCTCTCTGCCTCTGTCTGTGTGTGTGTGTGTGTGTCTCTCTCTCTGTCAAAAACAATAAAAATAAATCTTTAAAAAGTAGTCACAGGGATATAAAGCTCAGCATAGGAAATATAGTCAATAGTATTGTAATAATTATGTGCAGTGTCAGATGGGCAATAGACTTATTGGGGTTATCACTTTGTGCAGTATTTAAATGTCCAATCTCAATGTTGTTTTGTATAACTGAAGCTAATTAGAAAGAAAAAAAAAATAAGCTCAGCACTGGAGCCGGACTGGTTCAAATCCCAATCCCACACTTATTAGCTGTTTAACCCCAAGCAAGTTACTTAACCTCTCTGTACTTCAGTTTTCTTATATGGAGAGAACAGTAGTATCATTCTCAAAGGGTTCTACTATAAAGTACTGCCTGACATCATTATCATATTATTCATTAAATGTATTTAAAGGTCCTAATTTCACTCTAAAATGATTTGTTCAAACATTCCTTTCTACCAAGCAATATATAGATTATATTAAACTTCTTTTATAAACATGTAAGAGGCTATCCAGGTCTTCTACCTCTTTTTCCCAGACCAGTTCACAGGCTTTAGTTTATTCCTGACCTCAAAGCATTTCTTCATGGCTCTTATTATCTAGAACAGGGTTTGGCAAACTACATTGGGGGCCAAAAGCCAATCCACAGCTTGTTCCTGTAAATCGTTTTATTAGAACATATCTACACTCATTTGTGTATGTATGATCCATGGCTGCTCCCAGGCTACAATGCAGAGTTGAATGATTTCAACAGCAACCATATGACTCATACAGCATAAAATATTTACTATCCAGCCCTTTACCGAAAACACTTTCAGCCCATGGTCTAGACTATGAGTTGCTCTGGATTTATGCCCAGCTGTATTTAGGGAGTCGAGATCCATAGTATTCAAACATTCCAGCTAGCCTGTGCAAGAACCAAGATGGCAAATCAGCTTTCCCTCTTCCACTAGCCAACCCACGACTCTCCTAACCCCAGATCTCATTTTTCCTCATCACTCTGCAGTTAAAAGTCTTAGTATCTGAAAAGCAATGGTCTTGAAGAGAAAAAAAAATCAAAAGACCTTTCAAACTCATAGTCTAACAGCTACTTTTGGACTTTTTTTTTTTTTTAGCATCCTTATATCTTTCCTGAAATTCAGAATTATTGAACTCTGGGCTTTATGTGTTCCTAAAAATAACCAGAAATTGGCCTATTCGCTCGTTCTGTTCACAAATGCTCCTTGTGCGGTTGTAGCCAGTAACTGGGAAATATACACTGTTAAGCAAAACTGACAACTACAATGAGACTGATACATACATCCTACAATAAGGGTAGAGGAAGCAGAGGACCACTAGAATTTCTGGTTAAAGGGAACACATTTCAATTATTGGGAGTGGTGAACCCACACTAGCCATGGACTGGAACCTGGAGAGGACAAAGACGGGATGGATTGGAGTTGAATAGACTGATGTGGCCTCAGATGTGTTTGTGTGAGAATGTCAGAGAGTACAGGAAATAGCAAGAGGTCAGACCAGTGGACGGCCCAGACATTCTCCTTAACCTTTCAAAGGTTGCCTGCCGTGACCCACCCTGTGATGCTAGTTTAGTGCAGTGGTGTAATAAAAACACTGGCCTTGGCATCAGCAATAACCTGCCTCTTCTAATACTAGTTGTGGCTTTGGAGGGGTTACTCAACCTCCTGAGCTTTTACTTGACCCAAATATTAAAGGTGGGAAATTAATCTTAGAGTTTTAAGGTGACGTAATGCAGGCAACGACCTTAGTGTAGCGCCAGCCACCCAGCAAGGGCCTCACTATGGGAGATCCACTAAATATTAAGTTGAGGACAAGATCTTGTCTTACCTTCATAGTCCCGCTATCCAGTTGTGTGTCCAGTAGATCGCAGCGGGGGGCTGCTGTGAAGTTTGTTGCATTGTAGAAGCAGAAGCAGTTTTCGATACCCCAGAGACAGCCGGAGAAATGAGCAAATACTGCGTGGAGCAAGGATGACAAGACTAGTCACAGATGCTTTCTCAGGCTTAGTTTAGTGTCTTGGATTTTTCATTCTCTGCCTTCTAATTTTGACCATAAAAATCACATCCAGTCCCTGGGAGGAGAGGGGATTGAGAGGAGGGAGGGAGGCTGAGGTGACTGAATGATATATACGTCTCTAATCACCTGATCTTGATGATCAGAGGTCTTCGATCAAAAAAGATCATCAAAAGATGCCGGGATGGCTCAGCAGGTTGAGCGCTTGTCTTGCAGTCCTGGGGTCCAAGGATCGAGTCTGGCAACTGGTTCATGCGGACCCATATGCTGACCTGGGGCGTGCCTCCCATGCAGGAGGCCACTGGCCCAGTTCCCACCCTGCGTGGCCCCACCTGTGTGGAATAAAACTATGTCAAAAACTGATGACGTACAACTATGGAGACTGTTCTGGGCCCTCCCACTTTCTCTCTGTCTCTCTCTGTCTCTCTTTCTCTCTCTCTCTCTGTCAAAACAATAAAATTAACCTTTAAAAAAAATCATGGGGAAAGCCGGGACGGCTCAGCGGGTTGAGCGCTCGCTTTGAGGCCACGAGGAC